>QVNV01005143.1:0-80827 GCA_014825455.1 Pseudomyrmex pallidus | reverse complement strand
TTACAAATTTTGTATTAAACTGTTTGTATCTTTTTACCGCATAAAAAGTTTAGTTATTTAAAACACTATTGTAAAACGTTTCTTTGATTTCTAAAGAAGCACACTACATAAATATCTCAATATTTCAGTTTTTGTGGGTTGAGACTGTATTGCTTATTAGCGTCCAAAATTTATGCTTCATATATTGTTTTGTTTTGTGTTTAGGGATTCCAAGTTTTAGTCGAGAGAGAATGGTTAGACTTCGGACATAAGTTCGCCGATCGATGCGGCCAAATGATCGGTTATGATGATCCTAATGAACGTTGTCCAGTATTTCTTCAGTGGCTTGACTGTGTCCATCAGTTAATTCTACAATTTCGATGTAGTTTCCAATTTTCATCAGCGTATCTTGTAAGTATAAATAAATCATTGTGTATATAAACATGTCATCGAGAAATTATCTCTGAATAGCACTTAAAAAAAAAACGTGTAACACGTGTGTTTCAGGTAAAATTAGCTCAGCATACGTATTCGCAGTTATTCGGAACATTCCTATGTAATACGAGGCAAGAGAGGCTGCAGTTGAGGATACGCGAACGCACGTTTTCTGTTTGGCGTTTTCTCAACTCGACCGCGTTTGTTAATCATTTGTATTCGCCGTTAAAAAATCAGGTAAGTCACAAATCGAACAAGTCGATTGACTTACAGATCAGGCAGCGCAATGAGAGAAACACTAGAATATATTTATCTAATTTATTCTCTCGAATAAGAAACACTTGAAAATTTCTTATCTGATAAAATATGGACGATTAGATAAGTAGATTAGGTTAAATTTCTTAGTTAATAGTTTCATCATCTGATCTCTGATTTTATCCATGCATTGTGTTTTAAAATTAGCACTTTATTTATTTATTATTATTAATTATAGTGGAAGTAATTACAATTGGTTTTATTTGTTTTCTTTCAGGTATTATGGCCGAGTTGTAATGTGCGCGATCTTGTTCTGTGGTCCGAGGTATATTTAGGTTCCATGGAATCGTCTCTCGGTATGCGAGACGATAAGCAGAGAATCGCAATGATAGACATCGAGGGCGGCGAGAGCGAGGAACCACAGGGCCAAATGACGAAAACGAGATCGTATGGTGACCTTATGCACGCGCCTGATCATGCGGCTCATTTGCACCGCAGACGTAGCGATCCGAGTATTTCAATGGAGAAGTAAGTAATCAACTAAGAGACGTCTATTGTAATGAGCTTTCGTTCAATGTGAATTTCACGTTGTGCATATTTATCTCGTAGAAAATTTGATTCTCTGACGCTTGAGACTGAAACGGATCAAAAGAACGTGAAGAACGTGGACGATAACAAGAATCAAGCCGCGAACGAGACCTCACCGAAACTCGAAACCGAAAACAAACGATGTACGATAAATCAAACATCTAACGATTTGCCCGCCAATCCCTCAGTAGATAGTTCCACCGATACCTTGATACCCAATAATGATTCTGTTACAGCAGTTAAAGGAGAGAAAGAAGTGTAAGTCTTTTCGCAATACACATAGACGCACACACGTACAAAGCACAAATAAATTACAGTAAATTATTCAAAAAAAAAAAGAAAAAAAAAATTAACTGATTGCAATTTATAGACTTCAGACAAATTCATCACGGGATATTGTATCGCCATGGATCGAAACCGGCACTACCACTGGACGGACTGTTTGTTCATCGTGTAATCGCAATCACAACGAGGGTAGTGACGTGAGTGATACTAGCGCCCCATTGATATCAAGAACTCCTAGTAGCATATGCCCAGCTTCTCCAACCCATCAGGACGTTGTGTTAGATAATCCTGACTGGCTGGACGATGTTGATGGTCTTCCTGTCATATGTTGTGACGTCCAAATGCGAGTACAACAAATTATCGTAGAATATAAGGTACTTGAAGCAGCAGTTTACAGAAGTTTTATCGTGACGTCAATTTTGTCACAGAAGCGTCCAGCGATGTGTTACAGAAAGATGACATTGTTTCATACTCTTGAATCTTTTAGCGAATTTTTCACTCTATGATTACATAACTTATAATTTATATTTTTAGCTCAAAGAAGAAGCTCTGAAGAAAGAATTACACACGACCAGGCTAGCGCTGATAAAACAAGTTTGCAATCACAATGCGGATACGGAACGTATCGATGACATTGTGAGTAGCAATGAAATGGAAAGTTCGTTTGAAGTGAATATCCCAGTTAAATACCCAGTTTATGAAATAGTAGCGCCTACGCTCCAGTTAATGCGAAATATAATGAAACCTTTCGCAGGGTTCGTTGCCGGACTCTGTCGGGAGTACTGGAGAGCACGGAGAATCACTGCCTTCAGACATGTCTTGGGAAGCAGTAGAAGAATTAGGTCCTGCGCCCACACTCTGGGTACCCGATCATGCTGTAACTAGATGCATGGGGTGTAATACAGAGTTTTGGCTCGGTAGACGTAAGCATCATTGCAGGTATGCATTTTGCGAGTAGATGCTAGATTTGCTATCAGTAGGAAGACGCGCGTAAAAATTAAAAACAAATATCTTAAATACGGATGATATCTTATTAGATGCTGCGGTAAGATTTTCTGCGCCGACTGTTCCGAAAACTCCACCCCCCTGCCTAGCGAACAACTCTACAATCCTGTGAGAGTGTGCAGCGACTGCTACGCTCGACTACATCACCATCAAACAAATTCCTGTCAGTGCAACAACGTCCGCCATCAGAACACCAGAGCGGAGAACGAGACAGACTCTTCCGAAGTGGTGCCGCAAATGGTTACGTGTCAGAGGTTGAAAAAACTGCCGCCCACTACGACGAAAGATACCTGCTGCGACAATTTGCTGCAAGCGACGCATCAGAAAACGCAACCGTCCGTTGCAGCGGCCACGGCCAATTGAAAAGAAGAGAAGAGTCCGTAAGAAAAATCTGAAACGAGAAGGGAAAGCTGTGTACGTGTGGTGAAGAGGAGCGCGCGCAGTTCATACATACACACAGTATGCTGGAGATTTGCCGATCAACATCACCCAACTTCGAACGGTATACTCATCGTTCTCAGATTTATACATAATTTGTATCAGACACAACACACACGCATACGGCATGCGAACTAACGCATCTAAGTTTTCCTAAGCGATAACATAATATTTATTGCTAGATTAATAATTTGTACGAACAAGTTATAAAGCGAGTACGGAGATATAGAATGGCACGGAGTCAGTATACGAGTATATACTTTGTATATACCTATAAATGAAATTCTTGTTATTCGCTCGGAAGATTGATTTCATCCACCGTGTACCCATTCTCGGGTATATCTCCGCGCTTGGCACCGAGCGGAAGACGAGTGGCAAATACTTTTGGATAGGCTGTGATCGATGTCTTTGTAGACAATTACATTACAGATCGAGAAGTGCTAATTAATTGTCAATTGATCACGATGAAAACGGATCGTTCGTTAATTAGCGACCGGGTTGAGTAAAAAAAACGAACGAAATCGTATTTCTTATAATTGCTGCCGATGTACGAAAATTGGGATATTAAATGTCATTATCGCATCGCACGCGTCTCTGGTATCGATCGAATTCATATTCGCAATTCCCTACGTTTTACCCCACACATTAATCCCTTCTTATCATTAGACGTATCTGTATATGATGATTCATTTATTATTATTAGTCTCTTATAAATGTTATCTTTAATTAAGGAATTGGTTAAAACACAAACCATATATTACATATTTGTGTGATACAGTTAACTCTATACTATGCTATAATGCTCATTCCAATGCCTGGAGAATAGCCGTAATTAGAAAAAAGAATGAATTGTTTATATGCTATTTCTTTCACTCTCTAAGTGAATTTGGATCATTTAACGGTGTCACATGTGTGTTTCGCCTAATTATTAGAGATTAATTAAAGAGATAACACTATTTTTCTATTTCATTTTTCCGTTTTCTAAAGCCGTTTTCTCACGTCACATTTTTTATCGGAGTGAGCATTCCGGTACAGCATAAAGTTCACTAGTGTGATATTGATTATTAATTTTGTTCTATTTCTTTCTGGGGTATCACGAAATCTGCATCTTTATGTGAACACAGAAACTCTGGACGTACGATTTTTTTATTAGAATTTTTTTCGAGGTCATGGATATCCTACAAATAAATGGACGACGTGTACTTTTAAAACAATTTTATTATATACGATGAAGAACATAAAAAAAATCGATGAAAAAAAAACAAAACAATTACGTTTTATGTTAATTTAAACCTAATTTTCCTGCCGTGAGATTGTGAAGCGTCGACGCGTTCTTTAACATTTGGGTGGCATTCTTCAGGATATTATCGAAACTGCCTTTAGTGTCATCGTCCTTTTGGAATTGTATCAGTATTACGAGATATGTTGTGACAGCGCCAGCGATCTAAAATTGGTTTTTTTCTGCTTTGAATTCGTTCGTTTCAAGTTTAACATGTGCAGGAAAGTTATGAAAATTTACTGAAGTCACGAGAGTGCGGTCCAGAGTGAAAAGTCCACAGGCTGAGAACTCTAAAGGCCGATGTAGAAGTTGAAGAGAAAAGATCTCTAGTTGTTTTCTGCCTTCTTTGTCGCGATTTACAGACAACAATTGACTGACTAAGACCGCTGTTTTCTTTCCCTAAAAATGATATCTAAATATAAACAATAAGTCTAAAGCGTTAATATAAAACATACCAAAACATATTATCTATATATTAGCTGTTTAAAAGCTTTTTTCTCTCATTTAACTCTATACAAAAATATATTTGATTTATTTTTCTTTCAGAGAAATTTTTTATCGGGATTTCGATTTTAAATCTTAGATTTGATTTGTTTCTTTATTAAATTGTTACCTGCATTGTAGCAGCATATGTTGGCTGCACAACTATGAGCAGTCTCCAAATATGGAAAATACACCACAATCCTTGAACCACAAGAAATAGCGGTTCGCGTCTTCCATCGGCTTCCATTATTAAAAAATACGGTGTAATTATCAAATGTATCAGACAGGAGATCGTGATCACAAGTATAATAACACCATAAGCGGAGTTGATGAGCGTTACAGTGTCGCACAGTGATCCGTGCACCATCACTAATTGGGATATGTTATCTGTAAAACTTTTTCCATCTAAAAAACATTCATTGGAGTTTTAATTAGAGACGCTATTTAATTAAATAACATTTTATCAAGTTATATTATGTATCTGTAATAATTATTCGAAGAGACAAAAATCTATTTTTATATAGTAGCATTGTAGTACCATTCGCGGCAGAAGAGTCCATGATTTTCGACTTCCGAAACATTCGAGTGTTGTTCCCCATATCCTGCCGAATGATCGCAGTGAGTTGTTGTCCTTGATCTCGAAGATCGCCGGCTATGAATTTATATGTGATTTTTAGAAGTTCATTTAGATTGCAATCAATTCTGAAAGTCTACAAAATGGCAAAGTATTTGCTGGTGATACCGTGAAATACACACCTAATCCAAGATCCTTTCTGAAGTGATCTGTAATTTTACTGCTCTTGAGAATGTTCTCGAGACATTCGTTGAGTCTGCAGAACCTCTGTCCTACGTTGTGAGTGATGATGGCGTATTGCACCTCCTTCATGATGATTATCAAATACATGAAGTACAAGGGTAAGTAGTTCAATGGACCTTTGTTATCTGGTTTTTTCGATAGCTTCACCTCGAAGTTCCACGTGTGAACGTCCAGGCACGAAATGATAATGGAATAGGAAAGGGTGCACAACGTCAGAAGAATCGTGTACCGCCTGAGTTTCCTGGGCGAGACAATTCCCAATTTTTCATCGCACTGTACAGAAGAATAACAAAAATCAAAATAAATTTAAATACATGCGGTCTCGGACAAGCACAGCGATCGATTACAAAAACTTGGAGACTTACTTCGACCAGTTTCTCAAAAACGGTTTGTACATTCTTGTAGCGCAGGATCGAGCCGATGATGGAAACGGCTGTGAGACTCATCACACCCAACACATCGCTGGTGGTGACGATCACCGCGTTCTGCGACTTGAGTCTGGTGCTGTGCTCCCATCCGTTTCTCAAATCGCGCCAGAATCCCCAAATTCCAGCTCCGATCACACATATCAGCAAACATATACTGAATCACATTATTTCGAACATTTTATGTATTTTTATTTTTAAAAATAAACATATATCGAGTATTTCTCTCTTAAGAAATTAAACGTATAAAAAATCGTTTATTTCAAGATCGCTTTCTTTTTTTTTTTTTTTAGTAAACTTTGTGATTTTTAAATGTGATTTGATTTTCTATTTTTTTTCACCTGTAAACGCTATCGATGATGCTCAACTGGCCTTGATATTTGCCAGACGCCTGTTTGACAAATCTCGTTGGAAATACACCGATCAGTTTGCTGACATGATAGATTGGGAACACCGCTTGATATAAATCGGTGTTTACCGACTTGTTACTCGCCCCGTCAGAATTTACGTCGTGTTCATCCACGTTTGAAAGCTTGTCTACACAACGGATTATTATACTATCGATTTAAATCGTCTCCGAGCACATGTGTACGAACGAAGCAAAGATAGTGAGTTCTTTACACAGCACTAAAAAAAAATTTCTGCAAATCACTCGAGTTATTAATTTCTAATCGTATAGCATTTGTCAGCTTTTTTTATATTTATATTTATATACTCTTCTTATATTATTGATTATTTATTTCACCTTTTTAAATAAATATAATTAATTAACATTCTTTTCGAGAATTTTCAAATAAGTTTTGCGTAAAGAGATTGTTATAACGTATATGTTTGTTAAACAGAAAGAGATTCAAATATTTAACTATATTTATATTTTTCGTAATTAATATATTTCTCAACGATTTTTTCTTCCCCTATTTTTTTTATAGATACTTAAAAGTTTACTTCATAAATTAAAAATAATTTTGGCAAATAAAAAAAAAACCATGAGTATAAAGTTAATATATACTCTTTATCTTACTGTTTGTCCTACTCGGTGTGTGTTGTTTCTCAAAATCGTTCCATTGTACGTGCATTTTTCTAGGCATAGAGGCTGCTTCGTTGGTAATATTCACAGGTGCGACCACAAAATAATTCGCGAACTGCATCGAATGGACTCCTAATTACAAAATAACTGGATTTATAACTTGCACGATCTCAGCAATATTTTAATATCAAACTGATATAAAGTTTTTCAAATAAATTTCGCTTTTCTTTTTTGTAAAAGATGTGAATTTTTTTTTAAGTGTCGACACATTTCTTAAGATAATGTTTAGGATAGCATTTTGGGCGCCGCATTCTTTATAAAAACTGAAAGAAACTTCAGAGATATAAAACAAAAACTAATAATAAAAAATACAATAGACATTCTGATCGGAAGTACAGATTTTTTACCTTCTCATATTCGGCCGAAATGTGTTGCGAAAGCGAAGTTTACGATAAAATCCTTTCGTAAGGACATGGTCGCTTCTTCGCACGTAATCGATGTTTTACGCGGAACTGTCACTGGCTATGTAAATAAATTTTACGTTACGGGAGGATTACACAATAGATTCACATTGCACATCGGAGCGAATAACGAACGGAGAGCGTTGACGATGCGAGTGCATCTGCAGACTTTCGCACTTGCGTTCGTTCATTCGTACTCGTCAGATCGTCGACAGATAATTGTTGTTGACGATCGTAGCTCTCTGTATGTCGATGCTTATCCCTTGAAAACACATATTTATCTACCCACTCGAACACGCGCGACGACGTTTCTGAGGGTTGCGCACATAAAAGCGCGTCCGTATAGTCGGGATTGGTAAGGACTTGGAAGCCTTCTGATAGATCGATGATCACATTTTCGCGTAAGAACTTCGTACTTCTTCGGGACAACAATTTCTCGACAGTTCGCGTGCAATCAAATCGGTAAATATATGCGATATAATGATTAATGCGATCTCGGCAGATACTTCTGGTTATCTCTTTTTGCGTGCAACGTATTGTTAGAGAAATAATGGATGGGAAAATAAACAAGTGAAAAACGAGCAAAAGCTCAATGTAAGCACAATGTAATTATCGCGCGCAAACATTATTATATGCTTAATTATATACGTGAAAATATTTACGTATATTATTGCGTGCATATATTTATATGTTTTGTTTACTTCTAATATTTACAACAATTTTGATTAACATACAAAAATTTATCACGCGTATGGCATTTTAAATACATTTATAAATATAATACAACTTTTTTTTGCGCCGATATCTGCATCTATAATCATAGTCAATCTGCATCTATTGTTGATCATCAAATTTAAAAACATAAACACCATTTTCAATTGCATACAATATTTTTAGTGTCTTTCAACATATAGCGTTTTCTATTTTTTGTGCTGAATCCAAAAAGAAGATAACACATAAAATTAACGTATCAAACTTGTGTCTGCTTTATTTTACAAGATAAAAATAAGAAAGAAAATATTAAAAAAAAAGGCTTTCATTCACTCGATATAAAATGTTTGCAACGTGATATTAAAATATAGTTTTGTTACCGTTGGCGTAATTTTCTTACGTACGTATCTGTTTCTCTTACAATGGATTTCTCTCTACAACACGCGTAAGACTCAGGACAAGCTTTGTCGCTGTCAGTGTTGAAAAAAAAAGAACTACTCGTGAAAAGAAAACATTGTAACTTTGTGTAGACATTGTAACTTCGATTATTTCTATATTTTCCGCACATCCGATCAAGCGCCGCGATAAGTGTTCATAATTACGCGGAGGTGTGCGTGAATGCGAAAGACTGTTTTTTTTTTGTTCGGTGTTTTCAACCACAACGTAGTAAATAAGAAGTAATTCGTGCGAGCGAACTCGTTTCGCGTGTTCAAGCAAAACTAAATGCATCTCTACGACTTCGCGTAATTATATGTATATGTACACACTAATGAGTTGTATTCAATTATTTAGTTAATTAGATATTTGATTACAGATAAATCTAAATTATTTCTTTCTGTTAAAATTACCGCGCACCGCTCTTACAATGTATCTTTACTTTTTCAACCTTATACTATAATTAATTAAATGAATTTTAATAGTTTGAATATACATTTGTTCAATTCTCAAACTCTATTCAAAAAATACATAAAGGTTTATACTGCATCTATTTTTCTATTATTTATACGTGTATATATGTGTCTTGTGAAGATACAATTACGATTAATTTTGTATAAAAATAAAACCTCGCATCGAGAATTCTATTGTTTACGTCAACAAGTGTGTAGATAGAGTATATAAGTATATATGTAGTAAAATTATATAGCGTGTTAAACATACATGTCTGCATAGAGCATACGTCAAGAGTTCTAGAGGTTCAAATTGATCGTAGAAAATTGCTCTGTTTGTTATTGCTGGCAATGAATAATGCTTAGCGATATATTTGATGTCATGCTGAATTACACAAATGTTTCTCGGAGAGAAAAAATAATGAGGAGTTCCACAGCTTCGACTTCTGTGAGAGGATGTTGTTTTTTCACAATGATATTTGTGCAACCAAAACAGAAACGTCTGATGGATCAATGCGCGTAATTTTTGTTATCATTATTTCATTATATCTCTTAATCGTTCACATATATTACTACTGCATAGACTTAAAAAGATGTTGGAGCTAACATGTACAGAAATAGGTGTGTAACATTAAATTTTATAACTTTCTAATAAACAAAACATTACATCTTTTTAAATACTTTTCTTACTAATGTTCTTTGCAATGACTTTGTACAGATCACAGCAGTTCTCTCTCGAATCGTTCGCGCCTCCGAACTTACATATCCGTCGCTTAAATTCTAAGTTCCTCGCGGCGTGTTGCTTCGGTGTTCGCAACGTCTCTGAACAGCACGCTTGCTCTTGAGTCGTTCGCGTCTCGCGATAATAAAATAGCACCTTGTGGACAAAGCATGGAACAGAACCATGTCCACTTGTGGTGTACGCACCGACAAGGTGCTCGTGAACATGGCTACGTAATTGCCAATGTGCACCACCCGCGGACATTGCGCTGACTTACGGGGCGGCAAAAGGTCGATTACTTTGTATTTTGCATTCTCTTTCACTAGGTGGCGTGTGATACATTGTGTTAGCTGCTGTGTAACGTGGAACTATGAATGTGTACAAAGTAGAGCGTAAAGAAAAATAATGCGTCTTATATTTTTATATATACGTATAAATAGACTATAATAATGCTGTTTTCTCTTGTCATTTATGATATTACTCGTTACCGTAACTAATAAGAATTATAACAAAAGAAATGTATATTTAAAGTAATCTGACATAACCAAATACATAGGTTAAACCATGTTTTTTTTATTGTAAATGATTTCTTTTCACACTTGTTGCAATTGTAAACGTTTATGGAGAGTGCAATTATTTTATGGAAACTTGTGTGAAGTGCTGAAGGAACATGATTTTTGCGCTTGTATTTAAGTTAGAAAGTGTTGATTGTATATAGAGATGAACACAATTGTGTTTCACCGCATTTCTTGAGCAGTTTATATAGACAGTTTGATAGAAATGGAACAAAATGAGGAAGACTGGTGTGTTGAGTGTTCGGATGAGGAAAAGTATGAAGTAGATGCAAAGGTGAGTCCATTGAGTTTATCTCAATTCAAAATTTCTAATATCTGATTATATTATATTTCTGTTTTTTGCCAATATTTCCGTCATGAAATGTGTACTTTTGATTGAATATCTTCTATGTAGCATGAATGGAATATAAAACCTGAAGACATAGTATCACTGATTGAAGGTTTGGAAGTAAATAATCGGGTTTTAGAGCTTGAGTGGAAATGTCCTGGCAGACGAGGACCTTCTCCCATCCCTTCAAATAATAGACAACAAGAGCATGGGTCTCAGGAATACAAGTAATTTTCCACTGATATAATTTAATTTAATCAAAATGTTTTAATATATAAAATTGTTTAAGTGTATATATTTGTACATATAAAAAATAATAATCACTTTTACAGAACTGAAGAAAAGTCTGACTTTGACTTTATGGATGAGATGTCATCACCAAGACTGCTTGTTCGGAGAATTGGCGATAGCACTCCAAAAGGTAGCGCCAAGAAGAAAACTGCCAGTTTTAATGGAGTATTATCAACAATGTTGAGATATCGTAGACTGGAGCAACAAGAAATAAATTCCAGTCCAAAGAACAGTGAATCTTCTGGATTAAAAACGCAGCCTTCTTCTTAAAATGTATTTATAAAACTTGTTACTTTTGAAATAATTTGGTCATTAAAACGCAACACTATAAACAAAGTTGAGGTGCGATATAAAAATATTGTACAGAAAACTATTGCTCCTAGTTGTACGATAAAGATATCTTTAGTAAAAGAAAATTTATATTTAAGAGTGAAGAAAGTAAACTTTGAGGAATATCCTTTTATTCTTTATTTTTTGTAAGATACAAAGGATAAATAAAATTACAAACATTTTTTATTTGAACTTTTCTACTTATAATTTTCTTATAAAACACAACATGTTTTAATATTCAGTTTTATTAAATTTTATATGTTATCAAGCTGTATAAAAAATTTAAATCTGTCTATCTTCTTTTCTCCTCTTTCGCGGACAAGAAACTACAAGGCTCGAAACTATTCGCTTTTAACTTTTACAAATATAATTATCTTCTTCAATTAATTAACAATCATTTGTGTCGTTCCCTGCTATCATGTGTGCAGCCCATTCAGGAAATCCCTTGTCAATCCCGAAAATATAAGCGCCCCATGTCGGAAACAGAATAACTTGAACTAACACAGAATAAATCGCGGGTACACAGCCTCCAGCTATCAGTCCTTTGGTTGGAATGTGTCCCTGAACGGTTACGATGGCGTTTGGTGGCGTTCCGACCGGAAGTCGAAACGAGAACGAGGCGCACAATGTGGCCGGTACCATTAGATACAGAGGATGTATCTCCATCGCTATGCACTAACGGACATTTGTGTGCATATATTTTATTTTGCATATTTTGTTTTAAGAGAATTATATTATAGATAGATATATATAAAAAAACATATTCTTACCATTTGAGCTATAACCGGTAAAGTAATATTTGCGATGCCTACATTCGAAGTAAATTCCGTTATGGTACTGACGAAGTAACCGACCAAGGTGAGTATCAGTATAGGTGGCAAATGACGTAGCGGTAGCATAGCCATGCCTACTCGCTTTGCCATACAAGATTCGATGCTACCTTTCGCGATCGCAAAACCACCACCCAGCAAAAACATCAGACTCCATGGTATTTTGGTCTCAATTTTTTTCCACGTTACCAAACCTTCCTGCGGTTTCTTTGGTCTTTCCGCGGCTGTGAAGTTTGTGATATTTTCAATAAATAATTGTATAATCTCTACATTTCCGTAAAAAAAAAAGAAAAAACAAAAAAATTTAAGAAAGAAGAAAAAGAACAAGTATATATCATTCGATAAAAGTTTTCGAATTATAATTATGTCCTGCACATAATTGTCTCCTGCGCGATCTTATCTGATTATGAGTTCATGCGCCCTCGAGCGTTAGTCTACGAGACTCGATTTTTTTTCTCATCTGATCTTGTCGTGGTTGTTCAACGTAAAGAGAGACCATTTTGTCTCGCTCGCTCTCAACGGCTTTTCTCGTCGGTCTCTGCACAGCACAATCGCCTCGGGCTGCGCGGAGACAAACAAGAAAGCGAGTTTCCCGAGATTACTGACAACTGCGTGGAACACTAGTGTAATAGCGTAATTATCCGAGAGATTTGGAAACTGATATATCTCGATTTATCCAACAACTTCTTACGATCTCGACTGCAACTGCGAAGGAAGCTGAGATCCTTCGGGATGAAAAACATCAGGATAGCGGCGAAGATCACTGGCACCGAGTCCCTCAGATCTCTAAACATAAGTTTATTATTTCTTGCAGTAGTTGCGCGAGTAACATTTTTATCTATCGTTCAATCAGAATACCAACGTCTCTGTAAGCACTTCCGCCCAACCGGTGACGAAGCCGGGTTTTCGGAATATCCAAAGGAACACGCACATGAAGAACAACACAGCCACTGCACTCTCGTGAAAACTTACCGGTCCCAAATCTCTGTAATTCTCTTGTATCACCTAGAAATTTCATTGTTTTTCTTAGAAGAAAAAAATCAAACGTAACTGAACGTGGAAAACTTATTGATGAATAAATTTGTGTACAATATAAATCGTTGATTTACTTGATTCGTAAGTGCTTCACCCTCGGGTCCGATCGTAGCTAATTGAGCGTCTTTGCTGCGCGGTCTCAAGAATCCGAAATAAGTGATTAGCAGATAGAGCCAACAGAGAAAAGCATTGATAACCATCTGAGGAAACGACGCAATCAACCAAGTGGTGAATATAATTCCCTCGGATTCGGGAAACGTGGTCTCGAAGATGCCTTTAAGAGTCAGATTTGTGCCGGTTCCTACTAGCGTACCCGTTCCACCGAATGTCGAGCAGTAAGCCGCCGCCAAAAAGTACGCTTTTGTTATTCTTGTTGGTTTTATCTCGCTAAGGAGAACGTAATATATGACACGACAAGAATTATGCAAAGTTTGTGTGTTTTGTTAAACGGAGAACATAACTTGAGAAAAGAAGCTACACCACTTTACTTACGCTACGACGTCCGGTTTTTCTGGATCCATCTCCGTAACAAATACTGCACCCAATCCGGCCTTTAATATTTTACATATATTAAATAAAGAAATAAATATACATGTCAAATACGTAACGATTAAATATTTAAAAAGTTGCAACCTATTAGTTTTATCATTAACATTAATTAATTACCGTTTCCAATTGGCGTAGTACGGCAAAAATAATTGGCACCATCATGGCAGTGGCCGCTGTGTTCACAATCCACATAGATATAAAGGTTGTAACCACGCAAAGACCGCCAAGCAATTTGGCATGGCTCGCACCAACTGCTCTTAGAACCCCGAGAGCGATTCTCATGTGTAAATTGCTGTGCTCGATAGCAATAGCGAGAATCAAACCACCGAGAAACACCATTATCGTGTCGTTCATATAACAAATACACGTGTCTCTCGTGCTAAGTACGCCCAGGGATGGGAACATCACGACCGGTATCAGTGCCGTTATCGCCATGGGGAAACAATCGGTTATCCAGTAGCCCGCCATTATTAAAACTACGAAAGCGCATCTCATTTCCTGCAAAGAATCTCTCATTGAACCACGACGAAAAATTAATTCTCACAACTCTGTGCCGTAACAGAATTGGAAGTTACACAATTTTAAACTAAAAACAATATATATGTATAATATGTAATAAATATAAAATTGTTATGTACAGTAATTTATTCCTAAAACTTATTAACTTACTGCGAGAAACTTAAAAGCAGAAAATTATAAAATACGAAATTGTAAGAAAGAGAGTACCTTACAGTCATAAATGATGAGAAATGGTAAAATGATCAAAGGCCAGATAAGTGCAAAAATAATTCTCCAGTAGATTACAATAAATCGTCCTGTCATTCGTAAATAGAAAGCGAAGTCTCCCAGTCGATCGGCTTGCCTTTCCATTCCAATTATCAATTTTATTAGATTTTTTCATTACACATGAACATGCACACACACACGCACGCACGGTTGTAGATTTCACAAAATTTAACGTAATAAAAGATAATATCGCAATATAATAGTTTATGATGGATAATTGTGCATAACGTCTTAATAAATTGAAAGAAATACACGTGTCATGTAAAATATTATTATTGTGAATTAGAATCTCACCTTTGCTCGGGACTTCTTTCCTCTTCCGCCATTATTTAAGATTTTCAGATACTTTGTGTTATTTAATATGTTTATATTTTTCACACAAATCTAACAAAAGCAACGTCAAATGTTGACGATTATAATTTGCACATTTGCACATCAAATATATCGACATCTCGAAATTCGCTCGTAACTTTTTTGTTATAATCGATATTTCAAATTGTGTGGCATCGAAGACATACACACGATACCGGATACATTTTCTACATTGGTATTTTTTTTTTAAGTTTCACTTTAAAAAAATTAAAATTTAACGTCCAAGTACATTACTTGAAAGAGATTTCGCGATATTGATACGGTATACATTAAAGTTTGGGAATCTCATGAAGTGATCGTATTACTCGGGTTTGGAATATCCGAACTTATATAATATAATTATATGTAAAATACGATAATTGGTCCAACTTGACGGGAATAGGCAATGCTTAGTTCTGCATTAATTGAATTTTGGTTTACATTAAATGCGATCTGGTATTGTTGTACAATCCGTATTAAATTAAATATCGCATTATTCGCAACCCAGCTGCATTTGAAATTAATTTTATAACAAAACCGTGTGTGTGTCTATGTACAATTATAAAAGTTAAATAAAAAATACGATTTTTTTCTATCAATACCTTTATTAAAATAATTCCAATTGTAAATCTTTTATAATATAAACTGTAAGTGTTGGACAAAACGACAGACAAAATACTCTTGACAATGAAAGTTGTTAAAGTTAAGAAGTTATATAGAGAGAAAAGTGAACAGCACGAGGAAACAAATTATGAATTTTTTTTCTTCATAAGTTTTCAGGAAATTCTCCGATGTCGTAAACGAAAGCAAGTGGAAAACAAAATCACTTACACTATCAAAGTATGATATGCGAGAAAACATCCAGTCACTAGTAGTATCTGAATTCGCATGAATCCCACAGCGGTTTGATCGTAGCGTGCGGATTGTTCTCTTCGCAGATCATCTAAACCTTTTTCTTACTTCGTACATATCTTTCCAAGTCCTTGCTGTACGGAAAGATAATGCAATTCTTTAATTCTACTAATACAATATAAAAGTGCAATTTCCATAAAAAGTTAACACTTAAATTGAACATGACAACATTATTCTTATCGAAAATGCAATTGAAAGATACAAAGCAAAACGAGGAATTGTATTAAGGAATCGGACTCGAAATATAAAAGGAAATATCCTCCTTCCGCTGATGGCAATGTGTGCGCAATGCAAACGCGTGCGGCAATCTACTAAAGGATCTTTCCAAATGCACCCGACTTTTTCCAATTCGCGAAAACGGCGAAAGCGATGGGTCATGGCGGTGGCTGCCGCGATCCGCATGAGTAGGAAAGTGGTCAAAGACTTATACAAAGACCGTCGAGTAATTTCGCGTGGCTGCATTCAAAAGTCTTCATCACGATCGCAAGACGATTCGCAGATGTAGACTGCAGTACTCGGTCGCGATGGCGAGGATCAGGCCCTTGATGAAGACCACGATGGTGTCGTTCACGTAACACGTACATGTTTCGTGCGTACTGAAAATGCCCAGTATGGAAACGACGCCACGCGTAACAAAGTAATCGCTTTTGATAGACACTGTCATTCAGTAGCTATCATTAGCAGAACGACGTAAGCGCATCTGATTTTTTAAAAGAGTACGATTCGTAAGATACACACACGACCTTATAATAAGAGTTGCAAGGGTTGTTTTTGGAGGGATAAAGGATAAAACCGAATCGAATCGAAAGCTATGATCAATTTCTGCGCCCGCGTGCTTAAAAGTATTACAAAATTTAATCTCTTAATCGTATATTAATATCGAGAAGTTAAATATAATTGTTGTTAGATGTTGAAACAACAGCAGAGAGGCATTATTTCGCGTGATTATTTCAAAGAAGAAGAAAAGTTTGTGCGTGTCGCCGGAATGTCACTGTCTATGTATTCAATTTCTGTTCGATAAATTTGTGAGCGTTCGAATAATCTCCCTGGCAAGAAACCAGGAAAGGATAAAACCAGGTTAAAACGCCAGGGGCGATTACTCTCGCGAAAATTTGCAACAGGTTTCGCCAAAGTTATTTTCACGTTTAAGGATGATACGCGGAACGTCTTTGCTGCGTTTCGACTCCAGATTTCATTTTCAAACGCCTCTTTTAAAGTTTTGCGCTGCGTAAAAAAATTCTTCAGAGAATTTGAATTTTATATTTTCAATGCTAATTGCTGCATCATAACTCAGCGTGCGTCATATCAGCGTGTTTAAAGCCGTTATTTCAATATTTGAAGTCTCATTTGCAGCTTTTTTCGAAATCTAATTTATAATATTAATTTACTATATATTACGATACGCAAAATTGCACACAAGAAAAATACATATTTTTGCTAATATTTCAAAATATATATGTCGAAACGGGGAGAAGGAAGGGAGGGGGGCCGGATTTAATGTCACGCTCGTTAAATATGCAACCCCATCGATAACGCGCTCCGCTGCATGCGAGATACAATTTTGTTTTTAATAATTCAGCGTTATACCGCGAAACGAAATGTTGTGTATCGCCCCGTCTGTGTTTATCCTACACGCGCTCTGTCGCTTGATTTAATTTTCGAGCAAACATCGCCACAATATAATAACAATAAATTTAAAATACTCAGCAATAATAAATGTAATAAACTTCATCTAAATTTTAAAATTTATTGGACACTTTGCGCGATAAAAATAAGAGTCAACAAAAAAAGCAAATAATGAATAAAACATTCTTGCGTATACAAAAATCTCGAAAGAGCAGTTAATTTTGACGAAATCTTCACCGTTTCAACGACGCTAACGTTATTTTCCTCTGCGATGCTTCTCGATTTCGCTCAGCGTAAACCAAAAGGATCACCTACTGTAAACCAGATTTCTTTCCCCACCGAGCATATCAGGCCGACGCAAGCCACTTCAAAGCGCGATTCCTCAAAGGACTCAGTCCTCCCCTAATTTCATCCACAGCAGATTCTCCCTAGTTACGGCCCTGTCGAGACAGAGGAGAACGGAGGGATGCTGATTCATCGGGAGTGCCCTAGACTGGCTGATTCACAAGGCGAACAGCGCGGGGATAGTAAGTAGAAAAAGGGACTAGGGAAGAAGAGGAAAATGCAAAACACAAGAAGAAAAAAATGACGCACCCTCCGACGGATGCAAGCGTAATGGAAAAATCCGTGGAAAAAGGGAGACAACAAGCGAGCTACGGGGGAGTACGCGGGAGACGGGGAGTGGCTTGGAAAAATGGATGGAAATGGGTAGAATAGGGTGGCTCGAGAGAATTGACTATGTCCGGAGAGGGTGCGTGAAGGAGGACAAAAATGCCGGCTGTTAGAAATGCTAGAAAGGGATAGTGCTGCGTGAGCGTACAGGTGTAGATTACGTGCGATTCTCATTAATTAATTTAAGTACAGTCTTTTTATATACCTAATGAGAGAGAAGGAAAGAAGAAGAGAAAGAAACAATAGTTTCAAAATTATTTAGTTATTTGGTATATAAAATATTTTTCCGCGCGACTTTCTGTACAATATTCCACATTTTAAACTTTTGTAAGTTTTTATTTTTGCAATTTTATATACTTTTATATACAAAGTTGTGCGTGTTGTTGTAATTTTCAGAAAAACGATCAGTTTCTTTCAGATTGTCGAAACATTTCTGCTTGTTCGAAATTCGGAGTAGGATGACTGGGCGCCGTCGCTGGCGGGGATGTTCATAAGCGGGAGAAAGAGAGGGAGAAAGAGAAGGGTAGTTCTCCAACTTCCCTCACGCGTCGCGACGCGGCGCGCCGCCGTTTCTGGGTTCGGTCTGCATTGCGCATTCACGAGACAGGCGCATCGCGGCGGCACCCGTCGTCGCGCTTTCGTCGTCGCCGTCGTCGTGGTGGTCGTCGCCGTCGGTCGCCGTGGATGCCGCTATCGAGTCAGTTTCGGCGGCGTCCTTGATAAGGAATCAGCGCTCTCACAGGCGAAAGCCATAAGGTATCGAGCAAAGATACGGGGGCTCGATCCGCGAGGAAACCACAGGCAAACAATACGACGCTCGATTTCTTCGTCGAGGAAACGGTAAGCGAAACTTCCGATTTCCAAAAACCGAAATTGGGGGATTGGCGCGAGATGATTTGCGTTTGAGAACCTTTGGGAAGATCCTCGCTCGATTTAACTTGAAACTTCGCGTGCTCGACTCGCAATCAGTTGTCGGGCTTTGTCTTACAGGCAATCGTATTAGGCAAGATCATCGCATCATCGGATTCATGATTGAACGTGTGTGTGATTACAGAATCGAAATGGATGTCAGGATAAGATCGTTAAAAATTCCTACCGCGATTTTATGTCGACGAATAATATGTCTACTTCCGTAATAGTATATCTGGGTAGGAATAAAAATATAAGAAACTCCTTTAAAAAGTCGTAAACACGAATGAATTCTTTATATACAAGTTTCATTTATTCTATATTTCGAATTTACTGGTCAATAAAATTCGAAAAAAGCGTATATGCGCCTTCTGCGCACAGAAAACTGCATCAAGAACAACTTGAAAAATTGCTATTCTTCTTCGAAGTTTGCAACAAGAAATTGCATTTAGCTTCGAAACTAGTTTACCGCATGTGTGTGGCATGTATTAACAATCGCGCATCATTCATAAATTCTTAGTCCTAGATATGGAACACGACTGACACGAGTCAACCTAGATTGGGTTATAAATACGGCGAAGGTGAATATTTTATCAAGAATGTAACTATGAAAAAAATATCAGCGTACCGTATCGTAAATATTGTTGAGGTTTTGAGCTTGCGAATGTTCATCTCGTGTATACAAAACTTGCTATCGGAGAAAGTTGTGTATAAATTGTTTTTTTTTTTTTCTATATTCACAATTCACTTTAAAAGATCAGGAAGAGGAGTACATTTCGTTACGAGTTTTACGCAGCTTTTCATTGAATTACATCGGATACAGTGTTAAATAAATTATCAAGCGCTGCTTGAGATTCCAGTGAGAAATCCTCTCTCTCTTGTCTCTCCGGACAATGTTACCGTCCGATATTAAACTTCCTTTGTGTAATAAAGTACATTACACATCTCGAGTTATAATTACGTTGCTTACGTAGGCGCGCACTTTGTTGAGCTTAACCACTTCAAAAGCCGCTCGGTCAATAACCCGTACAATATTACTATCAAACTCTGAAACACCTGCTGTCATTATCGGTTTTTCCACATGCACTCAATTGGATTTTCGTTGATATCGGAAATGTAGATTAGTGATTTTGCTGATCTTAATTACGTTATAGTTTTGTTCGACAAATGTTTATATTGACATTAGAACTGCTTTAAGCTCAATTATAATAAATTATACGTTTTTATACATGTAATACGTTAATGCGTGTGTGTGTGCTAAGTTTATTTCGAAGCCATTTATATTGTTATACCGCGATACTATAAATGTATATATTATGCGGAGCACAAAAACCAATAATTAAATCCAAAGTTGGAAATTGTTACACGTTGGAAATTGTTGCGATGATGAGAACCGTTACAACTTGAATTGCACGAAGGTGCTAACGTCAGAAAACCAATTAACCATCATCACCATGGTGTATAACACAGCTTTGTTTATTGTACAGCTATTATTCCAAACGGTAGTTTGCCGCAAATTACCGGATCACAACTTTTCCCTCCCATTGTGTCAAAATACTTCGCGGCAATTACACAATGTTACCTTGCAGCAGCTACGTTCGATCGAGATAGAGATAGATAGATAGATAGAGAGAGAGAGACTTTGTTTTTCTTTTTCAAAACTTGACAATTACTCCGACGACAATAGCATTGTGCTCCCGACAATTTTCTCTGCCGTTCACCATTCACAAGTTCATTAAACGCGAAGCGCTGACGCTTTTGTCGCGAGGCAGCTCGTCGTTAGGCAGAGCGCGCGAGATGCAACCACTATTTATCACGATTAAAACAAACGAAAAACTGTCGGAAGTTTTTTTTTTTTTTATCTGCTCGGGGATGTGGAGACGAGAAAGAAAAACTTAGAGAAAGCTTCAACCAGTCAATTGGATTGTGTGATCCTAAACGATCGCAGCGGACCGCAAATGACAGCCATTGCGTTTTGCAGTTCCGAAGTAGAAACGTCAGCTGCGGCGGCGACGCTAAGCCCTTCAGACTCCATGACTCTAAGTGAGTTCCGGGTCTCTGGAGAACAATGGAACGTAACACTGTATATATACACACATACATACATATATATGATGCTGGTGATGTTTTAGAAGAACCCGCGGGAACGGGTGGGTGGCTAGAATTCGAGCCGAACTACCCCCCTCCTCTCCCCCGGGGTGGGATGGGTAACCGAGCTTTTATCCATTACACCGCGACATAGCCCGCGATATTGCACTACCTGCCACCGCTATTATCGCTTTGCATCGGCGTTCCCGATGTAACGCCATTACAGTTGCCACATAACTCTCTCTTTCTCTCGTCGGCGTAAGTGCGCGCTTTGTGGCCCCCGCCACATTACGTTTCGCCCGACGATTCTTTCCCTCTGTAATTATAAAAAAATAATTTGTATTTCGAAGAAACGTTATTCGGCAATATAGAAATAATTTAGTCAATGAAGATCGATCGATAATCACTAAGTTGAAACAGTTATGAAAAATTGATGTGCGATCTTATTTTAACCCGACCTGTATGTTACACCGGCCGCGTTTCATGGCTGACTTTAGAACCGCGATATACGTTCAGTTAGCAACTCGCTTACTTCCCTCCTCCTCCCTTTCTTCTCTCTCTTTCTGTTTATATATATATATATATATTTTATGTATATACATATATATATGTATATATTCTTCGAGAGTCAGAGAGGCAACGACGAAGACGAGATGATGCAGCGCGCGCTTGAGATCGCGCGCGGTAGGAAGATGCGTTGCGAGCGGACAACGAGAACAAGAACGGGAGAGGACGAGAAAGAGCGAGAGTAAGAGAGGGTCGGTTGCTCAGGTATATACATATACCTGTCTACATAGTTACGCGGGCTCTCTCCGTGTATGTGGTATATACACGGAGAGGGCGACAGGCGCCACGATATCGATCCCACGCAATATCGCGCGCCTCGGGTCCGTGTTTCCGACGGCGGCGGGCGTACCGACGCCCGGCGCGCGTCCCTCGTGTTCCACTTGCTCCGGCTAGTACAACCACCGATACAGGCGCACACAATTTATCGCGAAGCGCTTCCGCATTGGTGTGTGTGTCACGACAGATAACACACACGTGCGTATGTGCGCGCGCGCACGTTCATATGCGCACGGCCGTGTACTACGCGTCACGCCGGTCTTTATTAAAACGTTTCATCAACCCAACAGATCCCGCCGACCTGGCTTGTAGATTCACCGATAGCCGATGCTTGTTCGATTCGGATGCGATCGATTGCACGCGCGGCATGAGCCCCCGTCCACGCGGTGTTCCGGTAAAGGTAAACAGCGATGAATCAGACGCGTGGCTTTTTATACAAGTCAGAGAAAAAGAGAGGAAGAGAGAGAGAGAGTGAAAGAGGAGCAAAACTGTTCGATATCAAAACTGATGAAGCAGAAACTTTGATAGTGTTCGGTGACAGGATAATCACCGTCTGCGGAAGGTTTTGTACACGATGAATTATACAGAGCTGATGACAAAGCGATAACAATATAATTTACTTGTGTTACGATTGAGTTAAAACAGTTTTTGAGGTCTTTTTAAAACTATTCGAAAGTTTTCTTTTGAAGGAATTGAAATCGACTTTTTTTTCTCTTCCTAAAATTTCCCCATACCAAGTGCATCTAAAACTGTATCAAACGTTCATCAACCGTATACGCGTTTCCCGTATAGTAACTCTGTAATGCACGGCATGTCGACAGATGGAAGACCGATGTAATCCCGAGCTCACTGACGTCGATGTTTGAAGGTATCAGTCTCGCGCAAACGTCGAGCTAATCTCAATTAACGGCTCGATTTGACGTTGATCATGATTAGTTGGCACGAGCAGTTCTGCCGGATAATTATCGTCCCCGGAAATGGACGCTGTCGACGTGTGTGATTCACGTCGCGGAGAGAGGCAGAGGGGTGCGCGCCACCCCAATACGCCTCCATTTCTGTTCTTTATTCTAGGTTTGTCTGCGAAACGAAAAAAAGTTTAACGAAACACGCGAGAAAGTCGGGGTACGAATGTTTAAATATTCATGGTATATTCTATACAGGAAAACTCCGTGAAGTTTCTGCCGAAAGGTTCGCCTTCGGTGCATGCATACTGAACGGCACCGAGAACGGGTTTCTTTGGGTGTTTGCGGTGACTTTTATCGCGGCACCTTTTGATTGCTTCGGAAAAAATGAAAAGGCGGGACTTACGTTCGCGCGCGCGTGCATGTGTTGGTTTAAAACGCGTCTTATACACGAAAAAGTCAGACGCCTATAGTTGCGCGTTTTCAACTTTACGACAATAATGCAATTCCCTCCCTTACGCAATACACGAATTATTTATTATAATTTATATATCAGTTTATAGTAAATTTTTACATCAAGTTAAATCTTCTCGTGAAGAGTCAATTTGCTCTTACTTTGCAACAACAAGATCGAGTAGTTGTAGTTCAGAGATAGTATATACGAAGTTCGGTCAAGAGATTCGGGAGTTCAAATCTTGATTATAACATCGGAATAGTTTGCTCGATCGATTTCCTTCAAAGGTTTGACAAACTACCGATATGTACTTTCCTTCCGAACAAAATTATCTTCAAAAAGTTTAAATTAATATACTTCGTAAAAACATGTTCTGATTCCGATAATTATTTGACTTTCAGCAGCAACGTTCGGGACTCGTCCAAGTGGAATGTGGGGAAGAGCAAATATGGTGGCTGTGACTCTTCTCTTAGGATGGTTTTGCATTTTCGGGCAAAGTACGTACTTCCATTAGCGCACTTTGATATCGCACACAGAGAATAATTTGAAAAAGCAACGCAAGCTCTGTATCTCTCTCTGTCCATCTATTTATCTAAAAACTCGTCTGACAAAAATTTTTTTGCGAATGTCACAGCGAGCAACGCCGAGGTGACATCCGCCGACATCGAAGCGGAGACCATCCTTGAACGAGCGGCCACGTGGCTATGGAATCAACGGGACAAGGACGCCGGTTGGGGTAACGACACGCATCAAGTGCTGCTGGTCCTTCGTCTAGCCAATCTCTCACGCGACGACAATGTCGCGCCGCCGGCGCCACTCGAGTTGCAGCTCACCGCCAAGCAGATGGAACTTGAAATCGTGCTTTTGCTTTGGAGGTAGGTCCGCGTTATCGGATCGAATCGATCGGTTCAACACAGTCGCTTCGAGAGGAAAAATTAACAACTTCAATATATTGTAGTTCAATATATATATTGTTGGCGGACAAAAAAAAATATTACTCGCATAACAATAACTCAGCATTTACGAGAGCGGGACTGTAGCTTTTCTCGGAGTGTGTGTGTGTGTATGTGTCAAGCGCACGACGGACGTACACAATCAGAACTCTGCGGCGCTTTTCAGCGACCTAGAAAGTTCACGTACATAGGAAGAGATGGAACGGACACCTCGTCGCACGCCTTGACATTCTTTATCGTCAAGTTATCGGTAGTGTGTTATATAGATATAGACGCTGCGCGAGTGCAGCGTTCGCACAAAAAGAATTCTACTCTTCCCGCGGATATACAACCGCGCCGAGACGGTATCGTTTTCGCGCTATCGATTTTTCTGTCAAGAGTCCCGCAACTGGTCTCGACACGTTGTTTATTATACATGTCGCTTTTTATCACAAAAAATATATTTTTCGTGACTGGCACGCGCGCGTTCTGGAAAACTCA
Source organism: Pseudomyrmex pallidus (assembly GCA_014825455.1). Classification (NCBI taxonomy): domain Eukaryota; kingdom Metazoa; phylum Arthropoda; class Insecta; order Hymenoptera; family Formicidae; genus Pseudomyrmex; species Pseudomyrmex pallidus. Next base: position 56,117 of record QVNV01005143.1, on the reverse strand, counting down.
TTTCGCGGCTACGTACGGTTCGCGTATACTGATATTACGTAAGTCGTTACGTAAAACGCGCGCGCGCACACGCACACACACACATAAATGCGTGAAAATTTGCTTGTTTCGCAGACACCGAGAAATCGGATTTTCCCCGGTTCGATTGGCACGCTACACTCTGGCCTTGAACGCGATGTGTATGGACCCGAGACAATTCCACGGTCACGATCTGATCGGCACGCTGCAGCATCACGAACCACCGACGGATTACGAATTCGCGCTCACCACTTTGGCGGCGTGCAGCGCACAGGCTCACGTGCGCAAACGGCAGATACGTCGTCTCTTGGATATCGCAAATGCTGCCTTGGATCACAATGTCGGTGGGTTGAGAATCGCTCAGGAAACTCGCTCAAACATTATGTCAAACCTCATGAATTCTGGTTCTTATAACATATTTAATCTTTGCTGTAACAAATGACAATTTGTGTAGACACGGTGGCGATGGTGATTCTGGCGATGCAGTGCATTGTCCAAGACCATCGACATCGCAATCTCCATCACTTCATGCGCAAACCGTCGATGGGACTGGCGCAGCAGCAGAGGCTCGACGGCAGCTTCGGCGATCTGCACACCACCGCCCTGGTGATGCAGGCGTTGGAGGAGGTGGAGAACGAGCCGGCCGACAGTTGGAACCGATCCGCGGCTCTGACCTGGCTACTCGGTCAGCAGCGATCGGACGGCTCGTTCCACGGCGACGTGCGGATCACCGCCGAGGCGATGTTGGGCGTCGCGCCGCGCGGATTGGCCAGCATCCGAGCGCTTGACTGCGGGCAAGGTCTAGCGGACACCTCGCCACCTCGTCTGACAACGAGCAATAGTAAATTTTTTATTTTATTATTTAAAGAAACACACACTGAGATAAACTTGCTCTTCTCTCGCAAAACAAAAGAAACGAACGAAATAAAACGATATTTTTCACCTACGAGTTGCAGACGTCGGAACTTCCGACACCCACAACGAGACCGCTGTATCATCGGAAGCGTCGGGAGGTAACACCAGCAACGTGGACACCACGGTCGCGGTCACCGCCACCCCGGTGCTGGTGAACGTGTCTTATACTCTGTGGGTCGGCAGCAACGTGAACGAGACGTACAATCTGACGGTGACCGCGCCCAAGAACGAGACCTTCTACGGCGTAATGCTGCTCGCGGCGGAAATGTCGCCTCACTTCCAGTTCACCGCATCCGAATGGCCTAACGGTCACTACGTCCACACGTTGGCCGGTTACAAAGAGGAACCGATGTCCTATCACTACTGGTTGCTTTATAGATTGCCCACGCCGCCGGAACCCTCCTCGCCGCCCGGAAATCAGTTGGTCGCGCCCGGAGGTACGTCAAGAAAACTCTTGGATTAAGAAAACGCGTATCTCGACGCTAAAAAAAATTTCTTTCTGATTCGCAGGCGTCGACAATCTGCAGATCAGCGAAGGGGAACACTATCTTTTCTGGTACAAGAAGCTGTGAACTGTCTTGCGAGCGCGGCGAAGAGAAGCAAAATAAGAAAAAAGTAAAGGCAACAACAAGAGGGAGAGGGTGAGAGATGGGAAGAAGGAGATATTTCGCAAGAAGCAAACAAGAGAGAAAGAGAGAGAGAGAGAGAGAGAGAGAGAGAGAGAAAGAGAGAGTGTGTGTGAGACTGTGCAAATGAGGGAGTGGAAGGAAGAGTGCGATCTCGAAGCTCTAGAGCGAGATCCAGTATTCACTGCCATCGCTAATTGTCGACACATAAAAAATACGCGCAACGCTAGGGGAAAAGAAGATTAGTTAAAATATATATACACATAGGTGCCATATGTACAATAAATACATACATAAAAAAATAAAAACATACACACTCACACACACACACACTTGGCAGTGGATTTTTGAAACTCCGTTCTAGTGGCTGACTTGGAGGATCCGATCGAACGAGACACCATCGCGGTCTCGATCGACAAGCTCGGGGTCGATATCAACATACACCACATATACACACATAGCGTCACTCGTTAACACGTTGAATATCGCGAAATACATGACGACATAAAATTTACGACAAAAATCTAGATACTTTTAGGATAGGCGTCTTTAGGAGTTTCCGCGTTATTTGGATACAACAATAAGATGACGGGCGACAAGTTCCCCGCATCAGAGTTTGCGTGTAAAATGCAAAGCAGCGCGCTGTATTTTAGAAGAGGATCGCGTAGATATTCTCTAGAGCCGAAGTACACGCTCGAGAAGAGCGAGAGAATTTGCGCGCGGCGTTCAACGTGTTGACTCGATAAGCTACGAAAAGCTACATAACGTTTTCTATGAGATTGCAATGCACAAGAAGCATACTTGTACTTATCGTAATTAAATTCGTAACCCAATAAACCAAAAAACGAATAGCCGTAATTATTAGCGAAAAGTATTCCCGTTCCCGAAGTTCCCGCGAGCCGGCTGTAATGTGTTAATTAATTTAGACGGATATCCTCCTATGACTAAGGGGAAAAATAAACGACGAATAATAACTAAGTATAAGTAAATAAATAAGCATAATAAATAAATAAATAAATAAATTTGGCCTGCTGCTGCTGCTGCTGCTGCTGTGCAACGTGTTTGACGAAAGAAGAGCCGCAGGATAAAAAACGCAATCATCGACATCGTAATAAATACTTTCGTTTTTGCGCCCACGTTGTATCTCGTTTAACTGAACAGTTCGAGTGCGAATGTACAATTTTGTTTCTTCTTCTTGAACACTTAATAAAGGAATCACACACACAATGAGATATTGAGTCTTCTTTTTGCTTCGCAAAATTATTCTCGAAATGACCTGATTATCCCGATTTTCAAAAAACTGAGCGTACGATAAATTGTGTGTTGTTTTTTTTTCTAACGTCACTAAAGTACATTGGCAATTGTGAAAGATGCAAATATTTTCTGTCTTGACGTTATCTTTAGCTGATAACAAAACATGTACGTTATCTACATGTACGAGATACGCGGTTATCTACATGTACGAGATACGCGCATTATCTTTCATCTACAGAACTGACAATGAGCGAAACCAACATGTGCAACTACCGATAAGGTTTCACATATCGATTTCGGCTCTGCTAACCAACCAGGAAGATTTCAACTTCTTCTCAGAGACGGAGACACCAACACACTTCTGACATCGTACGAACAAATTATTTATTATTGTTGATGCAACTTACTCCTTCACATGTGAAGGAGGAAAAAAACACTTATCTCGAGTTTTATTTGCCACACTGCACGGTGTCGTTATCATTTAATTTTGTTGTTCCTCGAGCAACGATTCATCCGAACGACAATAGAACACTAAGGATTTATCTTCATGGTTCACGGGTGTATTGATGATTTCGACAAATCGCCGGTTCGACAAGTTTATCATGTACTTGAAAAACGTTTGCACGGATTTATTTTTGAGTACGTTGTGCGATACGTTGTGCCGTACGTTGTTCGATCCATCTTGGTTTTCATTTATCAAACATGCAGGCACTTAATTTATACAACCGCATCCATTAAACAAATATGCATATACACGCGCACATGCACATACATCTATATTTTTATCAAATGGTTTCGTCGTTTTCTATTATTTCGAATTTTGAGAAAATACCATAGTCCTCGTCGGGTGAGATGCTCGTGTGGCTAGACGCAAATCTTATCACTCTGCGTGAATCTTCGTAATCCTCGTCGTTCCCATCCTCAAGTTGCACAATATCGTTATTATTGTATATTTCTGAAAAAAATTTCAAAAACTCTCTGTGAATATGTGTTCTAAACGAGAAAGATATTTCATCTGAAATTTCACATAATTCATTAAAACACATCGACGCGCGATTATTTGTTTTCTCACAAATAAGACATACGTGTCGGTTTCTTTTCGCGTTATAATAATAATTTTTGTGATTGTGCAATCGCGTCATAAAAATCTACAAGTCCTACATATTCATGTATTACACGATTATTTACTGATATTTTAGTACACAGGTTTATATCGCGGCTGTTTGCACTTTTTGTTTTCCACCGCGGAGGTGGTCCCGGCAGTTTTGTCATTCGAGAATATAAAGTTACAGTCGCGCATAGACTCTGCGCGCAGCATGGAGATTTAAAATTACGTCACTGCGACTGACACAACCTTGGATGCTTTCCAAGATTCTCGTCTCTCTTTCTCGGAAAGCATCCGTCTACTTCCGATGTCGATTCCGCGGAATTTTTTACCCGATCGTTTTCTGACGCTCATGACACGCACTAGAACGACGCGCGCTCTTTCTTTCGAACGCACATCCCACAGAAAAATAAGAACGGAACTAACATTCCCAAAAATTATATATACACGTGCGCGTATTTATAAATTAGTATTTAATTAACCTCAAAATAATAAACACAATATATTGCTTGTCATTTCGGCGAATACGCGAGAAATCTTGACAAAAGAACCGTGTGTATAAAAGAAACATCGCACGCGCGCGCGTGATCGATGGCATCGATTCGGTTGACTGTTCGCGCACACAGACACGGACTTCGGGCTCGCGCAAATTTGAGCCGCGGCGATCGCCGAAAGAGCACGGATGGTGCTTCGTTCGCAATATCTGAATTTCAAAGAGAGACGTATTCCGTAGGATATTGAAAATCCTCGGGAGAGGGGAGGGACAAAGTTGCACGAAGAGCGACGAACAGCTTGCACTTCGATACGCGCGCAGCAAAGAGCGCGGGCGACTCGAAAGGACGTGGAGCGGGCTACGTGTAAAGGGCGCGGCGATTCGACCGGTGATGCATCTCAAAAAGAGATTTCTGCTGAAACGGAAAATTTTAGACGGCAAGGCGCTTCGAAAGACGTCGCGAAAGAGTTGATGATAATCCGATGTATATATATCCAGTATCTTTTATAAACTTCGCGGTTTGCTTTTGCGCGAAACAGATTTTTCGACGTCGCGAAATATCGGCGCAAGTTGCGAAGATGAAATCTCGTCGACGGCGTAGAAATGTGACAACAATTTTAATTGGCGACTATCGGTGTATGTGTGCGTTGTCGCGAACTTTGAACTTTCGGAAAATAGTTACGCGCGACCACGCAACCGCGGAAAATCGATAACACGACGGACGGAGGACACCTCTCGTCGAGCGCGGTCCGACGTGTTAAATCGCAACATTTCCCGATATTTATCTGAGAACCATTTCAAGGAGCGCGAGAACCGTTAGATATCTCTCCGAAGAGTATTCGTCGCCATATTTTAATTTACCGTATCGCAAAAAGACGCGGAAACGGTGCGATTTCTCGCCGCGTTGCAGAGAATAGTTCGCGAATCGCGCTAATGACGAAGACAAACCACATCCTGCAAACGGTTTTGTCGCGATCAGGTGGAACAATGGTGAAGATATTCGAGGAAGAAACGATTCCGGTTCTTCGATCGGTTGGCAAGAACCCAGGCACAAAGACGCGAATTGAGCGCGAGATTCGCCAGCCTTCTTCATCCTTGAGACACAAAATTAGACATTTATATAAGATAACTACGTATAAAAAGTTTTTTATGCACACCTCTATAATAAAAATTAAAGATAAGTATTGTGACTTTATTGCGTCATTTTTGAAGTAAAATAAAACGCACTCTTTCTCGCGCGCGCGAATTACCGGATATATAAGTCTTCACGAGGACGAACGCGCGTATCTCGCCGAGGACGCGAGCGAGGGGTGGATAGGTGCTAAAGACGCGGCTTCGCAGGATCGCGAGGGAGTGAGGATTTGTGTGGGCGGTGCTCGCGTGTTTCGCGAGAAAGAAAAGCGCGGAAGTTCGGCGCGAGTCTCTCGGCGTAACAGGTGGTTAAACAGGGCTGTAAAGCAGCTCGCGAGCGACACGACGGAGGGGGTGAATCGGGCAGGGAGTCGAGAGAAGGGTTAAAAAGGTCGGACTTTGCGAAGTGCAGGCGCGAGAGATCGCGACTCCTGTTCCTCCTCCCCTTTCCTTACGCTCGCGCAACATCGAGAGCGAATTAATTGCCCGAACAACGCGCTCGTTAATTATGATTATTGTTGCAATAGGAAAAAAATAATTAAAGTCAGAACATGCGTATTGCACATCTCGCAAAAGTTCTTTCGTGTACAAGTAAATACGATGACTCGACAAAGCAGACATAAGTGACTCTAAAAGCATTTTAAAAAATGATAAAGTCGTAAAAACAATAACTGTGTAAATTCCAAAAATTTATAAATTCTTATTCGAGAAAGAGAGAGAGAGAGAGAGAGAAAGAGAATCTCAGAATTTCCGCGAATTTTCTAAACGCTACACGCATTTAACTTATCGATTACACGACATGACGCGGCAGCTCGGTCGGTCGTAAAGCGCATTAGAAGTATCTCCATGAATCCCGCCACGACAAGCGCGTAGCGGTCTTAATTAATTCGATCCTGCAGCCCTTCCGTAGCCCGATGCCGTTTCCATCGTCGTCGGTAGAGAACACGGTCGCCCGGAGGAGAGGACGGGCGGGCTTGTTCCGCGCGCGCCGCGGGCGACGAAAGGAAATTGGCTCGGCTCGGAGACGTCCTGCCTGGACGGAGTATCCTTAATACTGTAAAGTAAGTTTAATGGAGGATGCAGTCCCGCACCAACGCCCCTGTTAGGTGTTACAGAATATTGCGCGCCCTCGACTCGTCATTAAGTAGCATAGTAATAAATATCTATATCACATTACGCGCAAATGTTCGAATTAATGCAGATTTTAAATGCTTAAATATTAGTATCTAATGTTTAAGGTGAGATGCTGTTATTAAATTTGATGAGTTTGTCACTTGAACGAAAATCGAAATTTGCGTGGCGTCTTACAATAGATTACGTAATGTTTCTAGCTATATATTTATAAAATGTATATATACGTCTACGTAAATTAATGTAACATAAATCTAACACGTATATGAAATTATGAAAACGAGAGAAACACACAATGAACTCGATCACTTTCTACAGGGGAAAGCAAGTTGAAAACGGCGGAGAGGCTGAGAATCTGAAAACCTGCATTATTCGAAAAAAAAGGGGGATGACGACGCGGAGGTAGCAAAATGAGCGCTACAGAACTGGTAATCACTGAGGGGAAAAGAGTGGTAAAGTAGGGTGGCTCGAGCAAGAGAGGAGGGCGAGTAAGAAGCGAGAGAGCACGATAAGGGCTGGGCCGGACAGTAGAGAGAAAGAACGGAGGGAGCTCATCAGACGCGTCAGTTGCCTCTGGCGCACAGTCCCCTCGAGCCGTGCGTTCCCAGCATCTCCGGAGTCTTTTGCGACCCTTCCTTACATCGGCGCCCTCTTATTTCTCCCTCCTGCAATAGGTTCGTCGTTTTGTAGAGTGACGCTTGAATTTTTTATTTCTCATAATTTATTACTGTAGAAGGCGAAAGAGCTGAAATGATCGCGGGTGTCGCACTTTCTTCAAGAATTTCTATATCGAACTCCGAAACTTTTACCCTTTTATCACAAAGAATTTTCTTCTTTATTACGAGTGGATTTACTTTTAACAAAACACTAGTCTCTTCTTTCTATTCTCATCGTCGGTCATTGAAATAATCCGATAGAATTATTACTTCTCCACCGTCGAGAGTAAGAGAGGCTTTCAAGATCGTCCGGTTGCCAAGAAATCCTTTTTCTCTGCGGAAAAAGATTTCTCTCATCTCTCTCGTCGTTAACCACGACGGCGATCATCGCGAGTTGCGCGGCGTCGAGGCGCGGCGTAAGATCAAAGTGCAATCTAATCGTGTAATGGCCGGAGTATTAGGGTGGTCCGCTCAAGTCAGGATCACCCGTTCCGCTCGTAGATGTTACGAGTGGGTAATTAAGGAGCACGATCAAGCGCGCCGCTCCTTATTACAAGTCGAGAGGATCGGCGCTCGCGGTGTGAATTCGCCTTGTTCATCTCTCGACGTTGCCGCCGATCTCTCACGAGAGATGCTAATTACTCACTAGCTCAGCTATATATGCGAGTTCCTTCTTTCAAGCTCACCGAATCTAACCTTCTGGGTTTTCATTTTTTTTGTGTGTCAATTGGAAGGGGACTGTAATCACAGGGTACGCAACGAGAAGCGTCCAAAGAGGGCGGAATATCTAATATTACGAAACAAACGGTTCTATAAAAAGAAAGATCCTCGTCTGCCGCGAGATGTGGAGATGAATAAAGCTGGACGGATTCGCTTGTGGCATCAGCAGAGAAATTCTCCCTCTCTCTCTCCGAAAAAGAGATCTTCTTAAATAAATTAAATAACATATCCAAAATTAAACCAAAAATAAAACATAAGTTTTGTCGTATAAAGAAAAAAAAAGAAACTATTCTACACAGTTACACACACGTTCGAGATCCAACAACTCCACTTCTCTACAATAGAAGCAATTCTGAAAATTGGCCGTCATTGAGCGGGTCTCTCTTTCTCTCTGTAGGATAGCGCTCTCGTTTGTTCAGTGAACGATTTCAAAAATTTGGGGAACTATCGAACTAAACCCGCTTCCGGATCGTTAGATACGCGTCACGTAACGCAGGCAAAAAGATAGTTAAGTATCGGTGATCGCGCGCGCGGTACTTTTCCACGCATCTAATCATGCGCGCCTGTTACTTGCGTTTCTTTACGACCACACGTGTTCCACAAAAACTTTTCCCCGCGCGAGATTAGATACGTGTATGCACCTGTGCGCAATCGTCCGCTGTATATATATACGGATTTATATTGCGTGTTAATGGAGTTTCCAAATTTTACCCATCGAAGAACCCTCTAAACTCCCTCATCGAAACGAATACCTGTTATTATCAACGCGTCCTACATATATGATCTTCTCCGCGATTCATCAAACTCCGATCTCTAATTATTATAGAAATTACTATTATAAGAATTATTCGATAAAAGAACAGACAAAAATATAATTCCGATATAGCGTCTCTCCTCTTCTGAAACTGTTTTTAAAACAATGAAATACTGTCGCGCTTAATTTCACAATTGAATAGTTAAACACGAAAAGTTTTTAAAAACAGCGCACAAAACAGCATTTGCGCGCTTATTTTTCCCTCGAGCGTGTCCTTGTTCAATGTTGTTACTGAATAAAAAACATCTCACATTACGCGCTCTACGTTCGGCATCAATCGCGCGCAACCGATCTTGCCGCATTCCACACCTGATTTTGACTCGAGAATATTGTCGAGAGTGTTCGCGCGATCCACACCTGCCATAATCAATCGAAATTGGCCATGTGCTACTCACAGAGTGGATAGCTGGGGCAGCGCCCTGTGATCTGGCAAGTTAATCGGCGATGTCGGAACAATGATTATTGTTTGTTGCGCAGGTGCATCTGCGCTAAACAGGTAGCCGTCATCTCGCTCTCTCCCCATGAGATTTCTTTCAAATTTCCAAACTACTATTGGGAAGGAGGGCGGCTCTCCGCCCTTTCTCGCTAAGCAGACTCTCGTTATCCGCCCGGGAGTTGCACGCGCACGTTCACTTCCCGGAAAGAACGTGGACGCAGTTTTCAATTTCACGACGTAATTAATTAAGCGAGGAAGAAAGAGAGAGGGAAAGAGAGAGGGAAAGAGAGAGAAAGAGAAAGGGCGAAAGAACGATGCAAGCCAGGAAGAAGACGACAGTTCGTTTAATTGCTCGGTGAAGTGCGTGTCCGAATTTTCAACGAAGTCGCCACGCCCCTGTAAGTTTCGTTATTTTACACGTGTAACGCCGCTTTAGTTTTCTTTGCACTTTTATTATTTTTGCGAAAGTGTTCTATTAATTCTGTTTTTTTCCGTGAGTGTTCGAACGCAAAATCGTACTACTTGCCGCTTTTTAAATTACGTCGTTCGATCGTGCTCGATTAATTGCCGCTCTTGCTCGAGATCGTATCTTGCAAGCGCGACGATTGATTGCTCAAAAGACGACCTCGCCGACGACGACGAAAGATGCTGACGAGAGTAATACCGATAAGTATTGGTCGGAGACAGAGAGAGAGAAAAGGAGAAGAGCTTGAAAGAAAGAAACAGAAAACACATAAAGAGAAAGAGAGAGAGAGAGAGAGACTGAAAGACGCGAAAGTCGCGATTGTCATAAGAGACGATGAATCGGTCGGCTAGCGAGAACTGAAATTACACGTGCATTCTCGCATAAAATTTCGCAATAATGGTCTTTTAACGGCCAGTCAGATATCTGACGAATGAGCCGGAAGACGACGGCGTATGCTAATGATACGATTCAATTAGCGGTCGACAAAGTCAAGTCGAGAAAAAAGAAAAAAAAAAAGAGAGAAAAGAAAACGCCACTGATTCGCAAAGCTGTATACGATCTAAAAGCGTGTAGTAGTTTCTCGTCTTTCTGCATTTCTAAAATTGCAATCTCAGATTTTCGTAAGATATTTTATAAAATTTTCTCAATCACACATATATAGACGCACACATGCACGCACGCTTCGTTCGCTTGTACTCGCTCGAATGCTCACGCGCATCCTTTGATTCGCGTGACAGCTACGCGTGCGATATATACATATATATGAGTGCCGTCATTTTTGTAATATTACGCAATTAAGCTTTATTATTCCTAACATTTTAGTTACAAGAAGTCGTCGTCGTCGTCGTTTTCTCTCTTATCGTCAAAAGCCGGACGACGTTCAAATATGCAAATCGCCGCGACGCCGCTAATCCGCAAATGGAACACGTCGTGCGTTGGCAAATGGAACGCGTCATGCGAATGCGAAAAAGTTTCGCTCGTTTCTCCCGCGGAGAAAATGTCAGAATCTCGTTGTTTCGATTCGTCGAATGCTCATTTAATTTTACTCACTTTTATTTACCTCGTTTCACACACATTTCGCAATATAAAACTATGTAACAAACTCATCGCGATATATAATATCAAATTGAAATTGGATTAATCGCATATCTATTTGCATATCTATTAAGAATTTTACACGTCTTTGTTTTTAATTTAAGTTAAAAACGCTAATTGCTAACGCGAGACAGCAAACACACACACACACGTGCACACGGATTTCGTGCGTGCGTCTCTCATCTTGTGGATTAGATACATTAATAATGCAGAGTATTGCACCGCCTTCTCCTTGCAGGAGAGAAAAAGCACTGCGGCGCTACATACAATATGCATTAGACGAACGAAGAAGAGCCAGCGTGTGTATATATATATATATATATATATATATATATATATACATATATATATATGTATATACACGTACATATACTTACAACGCGAGAGAGAAATTCCTTGTCTTGTTTTCGGGCAGAAGCCACCGACAATTTCGCGAAATTTCAACGTCACCATGAGAATCATTTCGGAGCTTTCAATGAGCAACGGAAAAACGTTCTATATATATGTATATAGAAAAATATTAATTACTAATTTAACCCAAAAAATCTTGCATTTATCGATATATGTATAAAAAAACATAAAAATCGTATAAGATTTCGATAGTCCGTAGAGAGAACACACATGCTAAGCGCAAAACCGAGTCGTCGATGTGCAAATTTCTCTCTTTCTTGCTCGCGGAGAATGATGGCGCACGGCATCGTCGTCGCGTTGATCTCTCGTCCATAAATTGCCGTAATTGTTGCGCGATCACGTAATCTGATCTGCGCGGCAGAGAACTGATCCATTATACGTGCACACGCGCTTGTATACACTAACGTGTGCGCTAAGTTTTATTTGCCGAACGACAAAAAAAAATTGATTGTGTCTCTCGCTCTCTGGCCGAGATTCGCGCGTTGCGTACGCACACACGCGTTGCGGCGTAGAAATTGTGCGATAACACGCCGCCGTTCGCAAGCTTGTCGGACGATGATTATCGGTCTTCCGTCACTTACACAACGTAGCCTTGATCGATACATTTTTTACTTTTTTGTGATTACAAGAATGTACGTCACTTCAGAAAAATACACAGAATAAGTCGTAAAAAAAATATTCTATCTATGTGAAAAATCTGAATCAAATCGCACAATTTCGAAAAAGAATAGAGTCGCTTGGTTTGTTTCGATTTTCAAACTTTTATCGGTGGTCAAGCCTTGCGATAAATTAATTTTCTCTGCTAACTGAAACAGCGGAAATAAGTTCAGCTCATTTGCCAATGCAGACTTCATGCCTGTATTTACGTTACACGGTCGTGCAACGCGCGCGAGAGTGACACGAGCAGAAACGTGCTTGATTACGGTATTTCGTCGATCGCGCAAACTGGCGGACTTTAACGATCGGTAATCGGCGTCGCGCCGCACCACCAGGACGCTTCGGCAAAAAGTTTAATGACCGGGAAAAATTCGCATTAACGATTCTACCGACCGACCGTCACGCGGCGGCCGCCGCCTTTTCTCCGCGAAAGGCGTTTTGCCGAAGGCCGTCTGTGGTGACGGAAATCGCGACAAAAAAAAAAAAAGAGAACAGGTAAAATAAAGATATGCTAATCAACTCCGACAAGTCCGAAGACTTCTTAGAATTTGGTTTCTTTTTTCTTTTTCGTCGACGATTCCACCGTTCAATATTTTAAGATCAAACGATGAAGAAGTAAAAAATAGCGATACGTTAAATTACATGGAATTAACACTTACCTCAATTGTCGATCCGTACTTTCAGCTTTGCGATGAAAAATCTGTTCAGTTCACACAGGATCAGCTCTCGAAGTTCGCAAGAGCAAATAAAAAAAAAAAAAAAAAGGGAGAAGAAACGGAAAGTTTTTATATTTTGCTATTACGCGAACGCTTGAAATTAAAATTCTTTTTTTTTCTCGCGACATAGAAAAAACAGGAAATGGAGATTCGTGGAATTTGAGTCGGATCTTCTCAGCGGGATAAAATAAGACACGATTCATGTTGTATATACAGTTCAATATATATGCCTATATTGACTGCACGTCTAAGTACACTGAATAAGGAATTCGAAATCCCAGGATATTTAATAATTACATACGTAAATTAGATGGTGACTCCTTGCTACGCTTGAACGCGATTATTAGTCGCGCATTCACACGAAAACCACGCTCGCACGCTGCTACTCACTTGCGAAACAGATATATTCATCATTCTTTCTTTCTCTCTTTCTCCGTATACATCTAGATAACATCAAAATAAATCTATATCACGCAAATAGCAATAGTTCCACTTTAGGGCTATATACACGAATAGCAGGCTAAATGCACTCACACTTTCTCGTTCTCTCTCTCTTTCTCGCATATACTCATTCAGTCCCTTTTTTCTCTTTTTTTTTCTTAATAGTCGTAAACTAATTATACTCCATCATTTACATACATACAGTTACTTTGTAGCGCGTTTTTACGCGAAACTACGTTCAGAACAATTTCTGTTGTTCGCTACAATTGCAACATCGTGTGTGTGTGTGTGTGTGTGAGTGTGTGTATGTGTGTGTGTGAGTGTGTGTATGTGTGTGTGTGCGTGTGTAAAACACCGCCTTCGTCAAAGAGAGAGATAGCGGCTACATCCTCGTTTCTCGAGGAAAAAATCGGCGGAAATTTATTAGGCTTATAATTGTTTTTTACAACTCTGTTTCGCACTCGCTCTACTTTGGCATTCGAACTCGCGCGAAATGCTCGTCGAAACGTTCGCGTCGCCGCCACTTATGTGTTCTCGATTCTTTTGCGTTCGTTCCGTCACTCCGACGTGAAAGCAAATTTAAATCGAGCCAATTTAAATCGTGCCAATTTACCAAATGTTTCTCCATTGCGTACTGGCTGTGTGCTTTTTTTCTTCTTTGTTATTTTATTCTCGTCACTGCGCGGCATATCCGCCGCCGGCAATGACGTTATCGATGCGAAAATTCTGTCGCGACAAAACAAACGCGCTTAAATTATTCGAACGGCGTTTACGCGAAAATAGCAACGGGCGCTGAAGCGAATTTAGTGGCTGCGGCACTTTTGAGCGCGATGCAAATTAAAGGCTTCATTAGCACCGTCGCAAGAAACGGTGCGAAGCACGCTGACGTCACGCGCACGGGCGTTATTAGGCGAGAATGTGCATACGCCTTTTCCGTGTACTGGTTTCCACACGGAGCAAAGCGGTATGCGCAAACGGGAAAAAGTCAGCCGCGATTTTCTCGGTTTATCGCCCCGGGAACGAAAATCCCGAGACCGGAGACACAAAATTATCACTGGCGTGTGCTCTCGATGAAACTTCGCAGATACGCGAGATAGATAATTTTGACTCGCTTGGAAAATTAGCGATAATATATATTAACGGCGTTCGTATAATTTTCTTTTTCTATGAAAATTCGCCGATTGCGCAATCTCAGCGAGCATTGTGTTATCGTAAATTTGTCATTGCCACCTTCTTGTAATAAAATAAACAAATCTCGCAATGATTGTATTTGACCGCATTTTTTTTTTTGAGAATCGTAATGTGAAAGTGCCGCAACATCGAATATTTGTAAGTCGTTCAAAAATAAATATAACAATTTTTTTCCTCAAACTGTGCCACTAATCAGGAAAAAACATCAAAATTGACTTTTGACTTTTTGTGTGGCTCTCGAACTCCAATCATCCGCCCAGAAGAATCAAAATAAAAATCAAAATACACAGATAACTTTACTCGGTTAAAGAAATTTTTTCACAGTGGACGACAATCGTAGCCGCGTATCGGCGCGACTTCAAGTTTCGCGCGCGTCAAATAAGATATACTTCTATTTACAAAGACAGAGAACCCTCGCACGAATGGACGACTCTTTACCACGGTCTCCACATGCCCTCTTCATCCTTGACGGGTTGCTGGCCGACGGGCGACGGAGACGGCAAGCCAACGGCGATCTCGCTTCCCGCGTGACTAGAGGGTCTGTCCTCCTGGACGATGGGTCCACCGGCCTCGGCTGGCAAACGGGACGAGGCCTGCTGCTGTTGCCGCAAGTGATGGTGATCAACGGCGCCAGAATGCGTTGAGTTTCTCGTGTTCGCGGTCTTCATCTTCTTTGATGTAGTGGTAAAGTCGAGTGGCTGTTCCGGCTGCTCCATCCTCGGGCTCTTACTGGGCTTGAGACCGCCAGTAGGATCTTGCCACTCTTGGCCAATGTCCTCGTGCGGTCGCTTCGCCAGCTTGTCGGTGGCCTTGAGCAACGACATGTTGGTCGCCGCCCATATCGCGGTGGGTGGATTGGGCCCGATGCTGATGCCGTTGGCCGCAGCTGCCGCCGCCAATTGCACGTAGTGACTCGGCAATAGAAAGACTACCTGACCGTCTGGTAATCGGGAAGGTATCACTTGCACTACCGAGAGCATGTTGGGATTCTGCTGCGACGTGGAGGCTTGATCGACTGGCAGACCCGCCGGATGATGCGGATGGTGCGGGTCCAACGCCGCAGGGTTTACCTGGCTAAAGGCGGAAGTCGGTCGGCTGCTATTGTTGTTCTCGTCGCCGGCTGTGGTGCTACTGTCAGGTCGGGCTGCTTCCACCATCTCCGGGATCTCAGACTTGATCAAGCCGGCCGGCGTAAGCGCGGCACTGCAATGCGGTCCGACCGGCACGTGGTGGTCCAATGGGCCCGGACTCGTCGTCCCCGCCACGCGGTCCGTTACGCTGCCCGGGCTGCTGCCCAGACCGCTGTCGGGCCGCGAGCCTAAATCCAGATCCAGCTCCGACACGCAGCTGTCCAAGTGACGCAGCAACCGCTGCTTCACCGCGGGATCCATTGGTGTGGTGTTGCCCGTGATAATATCCGGCGCATCGAGATATCGACTTACCTATAACACGACAACGAAAACCGACGGATGCAGAAATTCGTTTTTTATAAAAAAAATATGTACATTTATTATATAACATAACGATTAGAATAGTTATTTTGTGTCGGCAAAATACGAAATTTCGAAAACGCTAATCCGTTAATTCCGATGTCGGAAAAATATATCGTGCGTCAGAAATTCCGCTCTCGACCGCGGGTGTGGTATTGCGCGTCAGTCATTATCGACCGCCGAGCCGTAATTGAATATTTCGCGTTCGCTCTTTAATCCGCGGTTCGGTCGAGTAACGGCGCCTCGTGATTATTTGTTACCCGATATTCCCCCGGCCGCGACCCGCCAGGCCCCGACCCGTAATTTATTTCGTACGTGCCGGCGATAACAACCGGCGCGATAAAATGCTCTTTAGCTCGTTGGCCGAGCGACGGTGCGGACGACGCAAATGCGAGATTTTTTTTTGCGGCCTCGTTATTATCGCCGCGAATCACTAATTAACGCGCGCGCGCGCTTAGAGTACTTCGCTGATTAACGTGCGCCGCGCGCGGAAGGTGATTTTATAATAATAACAATATTTTGGCGGTTCGATACGTTGAAAATAATTGAGAGAGATTAAATTATGTGAGTTAAAACAACAATATTTGTGCCACAAAAGATTTCAGCGCCAAACAATTCCTATATTTTTCTCTTAGCTTTACTTTTGTCTCTTCGCGTATTTCTTCCCAAAAAGAACGTAATTCAAAATTTCGAAAAAAGTAATTTTCTATGAAATTATATGTGGTGCATGTAGTTATGTAAAGTATATAACTACATACCATAGGAGATTTTCGAATTATTTCATACTTAATACAAACCAAAAACAAAAAAGTTAAAAAATACAACGCGCGAAACGTTACAGTGCGCGACCGCCACGACAAGCCACGACCGGAAGAGAATCGAATTGCGAGTGGAAACGGCGGCGGCGATTCGGGCGGAAGCGGCGCGATTGATCTCTAATCGCATAGCGTATCGCGCGCTATATTTCACACGACCGGCGGTAGCAACGGCGGCGTATCGAACGCGCATTGCTCTCGGGCGGAACTATAGCTGCCACGGCTACTGGGCGGACAATAGTTTCACGGCGAACCCAGAGGAATAGAGAGAGAGAGAGGAGAGCTTTTATGGGTCGCTGCTTCAAAATAAAGCAACCGAATCCACCGTCGCTGCCACATGCTGGAAACGTTACGAGAGCGCGCGGAAACCGAGACTCAGGCGGTATTGAAAGATCGCGCGCACATTGGATGAATCTGCAAATGTGGGTTAATCGCGCGTCGGCAATTAGGAACAGACGAAATGCGCATTTTCAACTCTATCACACGTATTTAAGTTCCGATCTTCGAAAATATTTATTGCAAAATAATATTACGTTGCTTTGAAGAAATAAGTAAATTATTAATAATCTTAATGGTTTTCTTCAATGATATAAAATAAAATATATATTAAAATAAAATTTATATTATTGTAAAAATATATTACTCTTAAGAAAAAATTCTTTTTCTTCTTTGCGATACTTATTTCCACACGAAACGCAGATTTCGAAACGACTCTGCCAACGTCGTCCTTTTTATACTTTGCGACATCGAGAAGAACGAGTCGGGCGACGGTAGTTCCCGAACACAGCGTGTAGCGCGAACACGCGTTTCACGCTTGCGGAGGCGCCAGACTCGGGAGGAGGAATGTGCTTTCGGCGAAGGAGAACGAGATCCCGGTGGGAGGATGAGAACGGAACTGCGGTGTACGGCGGGACGTGTCGCGTCGGTCGACCACCGGTTTTATAAGGCCGTAAAGTTTGCCCCGCGGGGACCTGCGCTCGCTCTTTCCTTCCTTCCTTCCTTCCTGTCTACCTCGCCCGTCCTCGCTGCGCGCCTCGTATATCACACGTTGTGCCGTGATTCCACCCGACGCTCGTCTCGTCGCCCGAAATTTCTGGCACGCTCTCTACTATCACCGCTCTCTCTCTTCTTCCCTCTCTTCCCTAAACACGAAGCACTGCGGAATTTTTCTACTTTCCTTTGTGTTTAAAAAAAGAACTTTTCCGATTAAAATGTAAAATATTTTTACTATTGCAAAAAATAATAAAAGCCGTGTGCATATTTCAATATGACACAAAAAACTCGAATATCTTTTTTTTTTCAAATAATTTATAAAATTTATAATAACAATAATATTGTCCCAAATAAAAATACTGCCATTCTATTAATTTTTCTCTATTTCACGTATGCAAAATGCAGATCATGTTTCTAACGTAATACACACACAGACACGCATTTCATGGCAGCATCTTTCGAGCAATGCTTGTGCCGGAAAGTCGGCGACTTTATCGGTGAGCGGTTCTGATAAGGCGGTCGTACGACAGGTACAGTGCGCGCGCGAACGGGCTTTGTGCCGTGACAAGGTGCGCTTTGTCGAGGCAAGCGAACCGACAATCGACTCGGCGCCTCCGAGTTCCACGACGCGCGCACCACGCCGTGCCGTGCCGATGAAGATATACGACGGAAATGCCTGGCGCCGCGGCGTATCGCGTCACCCTATCGTCACCGACGCTGAGCGAGCAAAGTGCTTGAAAAAAGATCTTAAAACAGCGCAGCGATGTTTGTTTTCTAAAAGGAATAAATAAAAAATACTCGCGAGTTGAATCGTCGCGACAATACGAACAATTAAACGTGAACTGAATGTATTTAAAAATATCGAATATCTTATATCGCTTATTGATTTAAACTCTGACAACATCAAGCAGTTGTCAGATACGCGTGTATCACGCACGCGAAAAAATTTAATTTTACTCCTTTCGTAATTCCGTCAGGATTTCTCGCGCGAAAACGAAGACCGGGAAAAGTTCTTTTTTCTCAGTTTTCTTCTTCGGATTGGGCGGCACTTTCTCTGACCAATTCCGACCGTGGATCCGGCAGATTCAGCGTGACGACGTTTACGGGGTGTCCGCTTTCAACGAGCTTCCTCTCGTTTCGTGGCTGGACGTTCCCTTAACGAACGAGCGCGGCGAGCTTCGCGGAGTCACGCGAGACTTTCCGACGACAACCCGATACCTTTCGTCGGTCCGAGGAGAGGGAAGAGGAAGAGGGAGAAAAGAGAAAGACGAAGAAGAGGTAGGGTGGTTTCGGTGAGTTCTTCCATCAGATCCCTCCCTTCCCCATCCCTTACCGTCGTGTAACACGAACCAGTTCCGCCGAGTTCTCCGATTACACGCTCCCCCCGGACGCACTGGAATTCAACTTTTTTCACCATCTCCCCTCTCTTTTCACACACACACTTATACCTTCTTTCTTTTCACCGCCCATCTTTTCCGCATACTACTCCATGACGAAACGCGCGGAATATGACGAGGTTGACATCTTTTCACGCATTGAAATCGTTTAAACGTCAAGTTTTTTTTGTTTATATTCGACTCTCTATTTCGGATTATTATTATTATTATTACAATACCGTTGCTTGAGAGATTAGGATATGAAAAGAGAAGGATGAGAGAGCCTTACCTCTCTCGAGCAGTCCTGGTATCCGGCTTTGTACCTGGACAGGCCGGGCTGAGCGAGCGATCTCTGTCGCTGCAGGTGCCTGACCGTAAGCTCCAAGATATCAGCTTTCTCGAGTTTGCTGTGTTTGGTGTTCTCCAGGCGGGCGCTGTCAAGGATGAGCGCCTTCAGCGCCGCCAAAGACTGGTTGATCCTCGCTCGCCGTCGCTTTTCCATTAGTGGTTTGTTAGCCTGAAACAATCCCGAGGAAACGATGGTTCGAATATACATATATATACGTCTACACATATAATATGCTTTTAATTGAAATACTGAGATTGCGTCGCAACGAGTAGTTATATCTCGTATCTACCAGTTGGGGCGCAAAAACAAGAAATAAACTCTAGCCGCGCGTGCGACTTAACGCGCAGCAGGCAACGTTGCCTACACGCAACACGGTCTCCTACTTTAGTCGGCGCGCTATTTTTCCGCGCACGCTTCGCGGAAGAGGTGATTTACGAGGAGCCGGCGGCGACGCGCGTGACGAGCGAGCGGGACAACGAGGAAGGAGTGACAAAGAGTCGGCGAGAAGGAAAAGAGAGGAATGCGGATGAGTCTAGGAGTTCCTAATTTGGATTATCGACGAGCAGTATTATATCCCCGGATCTATAAGGTCCGCCGCCGCATTTGTTTCTTTTTCTCTCTTTCTTTACGAACTATAGGTCCATGTTAGGTGTAAAGTGGCCGCGTCTACCGTCTGAGTCATCTCGGCTACCACTAAAAATATTACCGTTCCAAATCGAGCACCGTCAGGTAGTATTTGAAATTGGTTCGGACGGCATCCGTGACGACGAGACCCACGAGGCGGAGTTCTCGACTTTCTTTGTCTTTTTTTTTTTTTTATGGTTCCCGTTCTTTCAGGGCCACCGCGCACACACCCTTCACTTTTATTTCTCCTTCAGAAACTTGAAAAAATTACCGTAACCAACATGGTGTTTTGTGCCGTCACGTCTACATCGGGAATTCCCTTTCTGCGGTATCTGTTGAACTCGAAATATATCGACTGCTCGACGCAGTTCTCACGAGCATCTCAACGTTCCGAGATGAATCCGTCACTTTTTGCGCTTGGCGATGTGCCGACGGCGAGTCGCGCGATCGCTCGCAGCAGCAGCAGAAAGAGCACATCGCGCGTAGTAGCAATCTCCGTTGGAGAGAGAAAGAGAAAGAGATATATGCGAGATAGTCGCAGAGAGACGAGCGATAGCGAGTGGAAGCGCAGCGCGAGAATGCATATATAGAACGACGAAGATAGACGGAGTCGAATCTAACGAGGAAGAGGAAGACCGCCGAGCAGCTATACATCGCCGGAGCGAGATGACGAGCGTCGGGGAACGTACCAAGCGGGAGACCACAGAGATACCCGAGAGCGACGAAGATAAGCCGCGAAGGGGGAGGAGAGGGTTGGCGGAGGGAAACGAGGTGAAGCCGGCGCGCGGCGTTCACACGGGAGCGCCGGGTAAACAAACGAGCGAGCCGCCGCGGTCACGCGTGCTCCTCTCTCTTTCTCTTTCTCTCTTTTCTCTCTCTGTGTGTGTGTGTGTGTGTGTGTGTGTGTGTATGTGTGCACGCGCGTGTCATCGCCGACTGGCGCGGCACTCTTGCTCCGTCGCGTCCTTCTATTATTACGAGAGATGCACGCAAAGGGGGACGACGGTATGCGAGAGACGGGGAGAGAGAAAGAGGAGGGGGAGACGCGCGTCTGTCGGCGATGGGACTCCCCGTGCACAGGCCTCGTGTTCGCGCGCGCGCTTATGTTACGTAGTGTGTACGTGTTGTGTGTGTGTGCGTATATACGTGTGAAGGAACACGAGGAGAATTTCGTAACAGGGACGTTTAAATTACGCCTCGGCAATTCGGAAGATAAAATTGGGTTACTCCCGAGCTTTTGTTCTCCCTTTCCTTCTCCCATCTCGATTCTCCCCATTTGATGACCGGAAGTCAACGTTTGATGAAAGATCTGTCTATCGTTGGAGATTCAACCGACCCGACGTTGTCACAAAAGGCGAAGCGTCTTTTTCTCAGCTCGGTGAGAAAATTGTCGATCAGAAGTAAACTCGCGATCATTTTTTTTTTTTTTTTTTTTTTTTTTTTTTGAACTTTTTTTGTCCCATTATTTTTAGATTAACGAACGCCTCGTTAGAGTTGGCGCTAGCTCGCCAACTACTAACTTCTCTCACGAAGCGAAGTCTTCTCTTTTGCGAGGAGAGACTTCGATTCCCGCGCCACTTTTCCGATGGGTATCGGAAAATCGTCACGCTCGAGATAACTCCCCGCTCTTTCACCCGACGTGACTTACACACGACTGTGAAAAATTGGTGTGCACGCGGAGAAAGATAAAGAGGACGACTCGGTGACTTTGACGACGCCGCTGATTAGCGCGTCTCACGCGCGATATATCGCGTTCCATCGTTCGTCGCGCTTGCGAGTTCGCGTCACGTACGGCATTGTGAATCAGCACCGACGTGCGAACGTCGCAAGACGCCGGAATTCTTGAGACGGATTGTTTTAACAATGGTCACCGCTCAATCGTGACTCGTCATCAGGGCCATTTTTTTTTCTACGCGCAATATATTTCGGTTAAATCTAGAAACCGATAAAAAGTTTAAAAATGTTCTTTCCGAAATGTCAAATCAATAAGATTTTCATGTTACATAAAAAATTAAAAAGATTTATATTTTAATATGTAGAAAATTTGTGTCAATTGTTAGAAAGAGAAAGAATTATTATAAAAAAAACTGAATGTAATCTGAAACTTATATAATTTCTAAGAAAATGCAGAATATATATATATATAATTTTCTTCTCCAAATTGCTTCCGCGCTTGATGCCGGATGACGTTTAAGCTCGCTCGCGTTTATTGTTGTCTTCTCTCGGACACGCGCGTTGTCGAGAGCGGCGTGTACTTTCGCTTCGCGCGTGATAAATCGATTAAAATGCGCGGGCTAGTGGCAACGAGCGACAGGTAATTAAGCGAGGCATAACGACGATCCGTTAAGTGCCGTCAATTAAGCCGTCGTCCGACGACGGCAGGAACGACCGACGGCCGCCGTGTTTCCCTCTCTCCCTTCTGTCCTTCTTCGTTCTCTCCTCTTCCATCCACCGCCGCTTCGAAATCTCGCGAGGCTTCACCGCCCTCATTAGCTCGACGCGCCCCCCTGGAATTCTCTTTCATCCACCGCTCCGGTCCCACAGTGGCCGTAACCCGATGACGGACAGGATGAAGATTACGAACTTCTCCGCGCGGCAAATGAAGTGGGCAAAGGGAAAAACAATTTTTTTCTCTTAATTTTTTTATATCATAACGAAAATTTGCTCTCATCAAGTAATTTTGCGGTCAATTTATGCGCATCGTTAGAAAAGACGATTCGTGTGGCGTATTTCTCTTCGCAACAAAGTCACTTCTCTCAACAAAGACGAGTCGTGTGCGTCGTAGTTACGCCCCTTTCGTCACCGTGGAAACTTCCCTAATAGGAGACTGCCACTTGTGCGGCACGGTGTTACCGAGTGCGAACGTACTCTCACGCGGATCGCCTTAAAAGGGCAGTCAGCCGTATACTTACGCACGCGTGCACCGCAGAATCACGCACACGTCTCTCGCTACTGTTCGTGACGCTCGAAATTTGGCGAAGCCGAAGCTGCTCTTTCACGCTTCGCCGCGTGTTACACTTTTCTGCCCGCTAAGTTAATTAAACAGATCCAATTACATTTCTCACCAATGTCGAGAGGAAGCGAGCGGAGGTGCGAGGAGAATCCGTATGATGACCGTTCGTAAATACGCCCAATTACCGCAAATTGACGTTACACGAATCCGACACGCACCATCCGTTCCGCAACGTGCCCTTGCGACCCGCTGAACTTTGCCGCGCAAACGGCGACGACTAAGCAAATACATTTGTCACGTGCCTCAAGAATTAAGTTTCAATTGGAAAATTATATTGGGATTTTTTAGATGTTTTGACATATATATAAAAACGCGCGCGCGTGTGTGTAATGTATAACAAAAGTGAGTGTAGAAATGAGGTCAAAGATTATTTGACCTCATTTGTCATGTTAATGATCCCAGTGCGACCGAGCGACGAATTGTCACATAGATATCAAAGGATCTTTTAATTATTGATTTTACCATTATCAATATCAAGATTTGTTAACGACAATTTAGATAGACACGGTAAAACTCGGTACACATTATCTTTAAAAAAAAAAAAAAGCGATATTATTCGCAAATAGTATAAAAAAAAAAATGCGACAAAGAATGGAATTAAATTTCTTGATAATTTAAATTCTTCATGCAACTATAAATTAAAAATTTTGTTAATGGCGCGCAATTTTCGTACTACGTAATATTCTTAAGTCTCATCTGGTTTGCCTGTACTGCTACCTGTCATACCGCTTTTCATTGCGATTTTAATGGCGCGTCCACGTGCTGAGCGATATTCTTTTTATGCTTCGCATGGTTATCACCTTTTTACGACCCGGAAACGCGCGAAGGTCAAACCTTCGAATTGCGGACCCGATCGCCAGTCGCGAAGTTGATTTATACTCGGTCGAGATCAGAAAGGAAAGCGACGGAGTGGAGGAAATCGAAACTTTCTACGATTGTGCAAAAAATTCCTGTTACTCACTCTTCGTCCGTCCGAGTGTTTCGGGCTCGGGCTGAGACTGGGACTGGGGCTCGGTGCCGGGCTCGGACCCTGATGCACGGCCTGCTGATGCTGGTGATGCTGTCTGTGGCTGCTGCTGCCGGCTGATTTCTTCTCCTGGTGCCTCAGCGAGTGTAGACGCGCGGTCATCTTAGCAGGCCGCGACGGCCCTCGTCGGCTCAAATCGCAGCACCCTACGTGATTGGCTGGACGACTGAGCGGCTGAGGCTCTCAGCATCTCGCGGCGACCTGCGACCAGATTACCACCACCGACCCACCACCTTTCTTCTTTCGTGCGGGTTATGCTTATATTGGCACTGGCGATGATATACGACGATCTAATCGCACCATGCCCTCGAGTGATGCTCTCGAGAGATTGATAGCGTCGGCCAAAAGTCTCGAGACACGCTCGATCACCGCCTGCGATTCCAACCGAGGAAACAAACTGAAACGTCAGAGATCGCGTCTTATCGCGTCGCGCAGCTGCAAAGTGCATTCACTCGCAAAACGCGACACGGAGATCAATCAGCTGTCACTCGCTCGGCTTGTCGTTAATATGCGCGTAAATTGTCCCGCGCTCACCGAGTTCAAACGGAGAGAAAGTCTAAACGAAAGTTCACGTTCCTCCAGGCGGGTTCTGCACACCGGCGCACACACCGCCGCCACGTGGTTTAACCATGCGTCGTCAACCACTTGTCACACGCGCCACGGACCGGCCGCGTCGATGGCTTCCGTGTTCGTTGAGATAAATCCTGGAGAGAATTTCACACTCGCTACGAAAGAATAGTCTCACGAGGTGCAGAAGTCTGTGCACGAGATCGGAACGCACTCACCTCACTCCGAAAAGTATCTCCGACTGACGTGTCGCGATCTCGCGCGTCACAAAATCTCCGACAGCGCGCCGCTTAAAGCAGCGACTTATAACAGTCAAAGGTCGAAAAAGTTGTTATTCGACTGTTTCTATACGTGAAACAAACTTTTTTTTTCTGCATCAACAATGTACACAGAATTTCGACATGTGCGTCGAGTATGAATCGTATTCACGATTCACGTACGTTGAATCCGAGCGTGTAACGGATGAGTCCTAACGTGCGCGGCAAAAAGCACGCAGAGAGAGATCAGCTTCGATCCGCCACTTGGCGCAACAACAAACGAAAACATGCAGCGCGTGGAACCTGGCTGCAGAATCGTCCGCGTGTGCTCGCACGACGAGCGACGATGACGGACTGTGAGGCGACGAGCGGTGGCTGGCGGCTGTACGCGTTGGAGCTTTGGCGCGCCGAGGCCAGGCGGCAGGCCTGCGGTGGGACGACGGGGGCCGACTCGCGTCGTGGTTGGTCGTGCGTGGGGCGGCGGGACACCGGGGGAGCACGGATGGCTTGCCGCGCCGTGCCGCCGTGCCACGCCGAGTTGAGGAGCGGCACGGCGCGCGCGGCGTGGCGAGACGAGGGTCGCTCGGAAGGCTCGCTTGCCTGCTCACGCGCGCCCTTGCCTGCGGCTACGTGCGGTCGTCTCCTCTTCCCGTCCTCATTCCGTCCTCTTCTTTTGCTCGCGCGTTGACGCTCGCTCTTTCTCTCTCTCTCGCGCGCGCGCGTCCTCGTCGCGCGACGTGAGACGTGTCTTCGTCTCTCTCAGGGCCGTTTTATTGCCTAGCCACCGTGAAGCGGCGTCGAAGCAGGAACCGATCGATGTCGCTTCTTCTTCTTTTTTTTTTTTTTTTATCGATGCCTCTGTTCGGCTGTCTATCCTCCTCCTCCTCCTACTACTCCCTATGACGGTTTCGGGGTAAATGAGAATTAAAACTCCACCGTGTGAGCGCTCGCTAAATGCGTTTACGCGTGTGCGGAGGTAAAGCGCGTAAAAGACACTTGCATTTTTTTTCTGTCCGTACAAAATTCACCGGAATATACGTTTACGGTCGATCGGGTTTGACATGTTTACAAAAACAAAGAAAGAAATGTCAGTCATTTTCACATATCTTCAATCGAATCGTCAATTTCGAAGCGAGATCGATTCTGGAATTTCCTCATTTGTCAAGAGAGTATTCGCGGAATGCGCTGACATTTAGCAGGTTGACGGAAAAAAAGCCGATACGTATGTACGCGGGAAAGATAAAGGAAGAGAGAGAAAGAGAGACAATGACGAGTCGCGCGTTTCTACGCATCGCGCGGTGCGGCACGCGATAAGGATATCGTCGCGGTTCGTGTGCGCGTCAGTCTTTAATCTTCTCGTCTCGTAAACGCACGGGAAAAAACGGCGGCGGCACGTCTTGCGCGACAGAACAGCCGTAAGGAGGCAAGGAGAAGAGGGACGAAAGAGCGTGTCGAGGCGACGGGTCGCGGTCGGCGATGCAGTCGGCGAAGGCGGCGGGAATAAGAGGGAGAGAATGAGCGGCGTGGCAGTGGGAGCTCAAACCGTGCCGCCGCTCGGCTCGTCGAGGCGATGAGCCCTCGGGGCGGCGGCCGTTTCAGCGGGGAACGGGGGTACGCCGGCGAGAGGGACTGCGAGGCGGCCTTACCATCGTCGGCACGCGCGCCACGAAGCGCGCGTTACCCACACACGTTCGCCGGTTGCGTGCGTGTGAACGCGCGAGACTGTATGGGAGAGACCGTGCGTATCGCGCCGCATTTCTCGCCGCCAAACGTGTATGGGTGAGCGGATCAGTTGGGCGATCCTCCAACAAGGTAACGCGTGCCGGCCGAATTCGCGGAGTTTCGAATAAAACAGTCATTATTTTGGCAGCGATACTTTTTGAATTGCTTTACGCGTGAAAGGGGAAGAGAAAGAGGAGGAGGAGGAGACACGACAAAGAACGATTAAAGACTTATAGCGGATAAAATGACACTGCACGTGTTGTGCCAAAAATCGAATGTCTTGATTTTTCGGACAATTGAGTCCGTTTAATCGATTGTTTTTTATATTTGCGTTTAATATTTGAAGAACTGCAAAATGCGGATGACAACGATTGCTGATTTTGTGTCATTCGCAAGTTTTTTTTTTTTTTTAATTACATTTATCTCCTTGAAATGATGATAATAAATTATATACCGGATTTCGATGAGAGCTCGCGCATGTTAATGGAATTAACAAACACGTAATTAAAAATAGGTTTTGCAAAATTATTCAGCTAGGATGGTATTCTCTTTTCAGAGATTATTCTTCTTTATCGTATGCAACATAAAATATTTCGTGATAATTTTCCGGTCTCACTTCATTGAAAAACGTCAGTCTTTCTTTCGTGCCTCTCGGTTTGTGCGCGACTAGCTGGCGAGTACCTGCAGCGGAGCTGACTCGAAGCGAGCAAGTTTTTAATTTAAAATCCGATTCGCCGTCCGCGCGCGTACGCCGTTGTTACCGCTCGCGCTCTCCGCCGCCTCGTATCGACCCGGCGCATCGATAAGCAACGTTCCGCTCTGTACATCGCGAGTCACGCCGGAGCGAGGGACCGGGGTATTTTTCATCGCGTCTCCACCGCGCGGAATAATAGCATCCAGCCCGTAGCCGTATCCGGGCTTTCCTAGTTACGCCTTCCTCGTTTTGCTTCTCTCTCGTCGAACGCTCTCTCTTCTATTTTCTCGACATCCCTTTTCGATACTCGGGAGCGAACGCGCGCGCTGGCGCTGTCCAAGAAACTCACACGCGGGAATCACGAGATTCCGTGAACGTGTAAGGTCGTTCGGATGGGTGAGAAGAAGCCTGGGAGGAAGAAAAGATGGGGACAAAGAGCATATCTTTCTCTCTTTCTCTATCCTTACGCATACTTATACTTATCCAGCGGTCTGTCGCTCATCGAAGACTTTCCTGGCACGTAACAAGAGAGAAGAGAATCTACTCCTCGTAATCTCGCTTCCGTTTTGCCAGTTCTCGAGTGGCGGTCGGACGAGACGTCCTTGTATCGGTATCCCAAGGAAGAAGTTAACGAGTGGATTCCAACGGTTGCCATCCTCTCTCGTTGAATGCATTTTTTTTTTTTTTTTTTTTTTTATTAGCTGCTACATTCTTTTATGCGCATAATTTTATCGTACGTTGCGTTATACGAGGTGCGTCGTGATTTATTTGATGACTCCCCTGTATAAATTCGATTATATATTCTAATCGTGCATTTTACCTTTCCAACTTTATCCGGACTGTACGTATAATTCTACCTGCGAACGCGATTGCTTGGGATTGAATCGAAATCGCAGCGGGCCGCCCGCGATCGCTGTAAAGCCCGGCGCGTACGGGTTGATTTACGATGAAAACTTTCGGGACACGCCGTAGGCGGCCTGGCGCGGCGGCGGCGGCGCGATGACGCGGAGAGTCCATCCCACTGTGGGAATCCCACACAAGGCAATGCTCGCACGCCGCCGGATAGATAGATGGACGTATATACCCATGTACCGCGCCCCAAACCCGACTCGCCTCTGCGAAACGTGCCGCGTGAAACTCGCTTGACCGCACCTACCGGGTGTCGTCCGAAGAAACGGAGGACATTTATGAAGAAATGTACGATTTTAAAATCTCGTACGCTAAATTTAAGAGAGAAAGAGACGCGTTTGAATTAACATCGCGGTTTAATTGATATTGTGATCATACATCATGTTATTTCCGCGCTTGAGAATGACACGAATTGATCGAAAAAATCTACAAATGTATAAATCTCTCGAAAAATTTCTTTTTTATTTTATCGTGACTATCACGTTAGAATCTATTGTAAATCGAGCGGAATCGCAGAGAGATCGACTTTCTTTTTTTTTTTTTTAATCTTTTGTTTTTAATCAGACGACGACAACCATTAATCGATCTTTCCTCGAATAATACGATTTCAAATTTTTGTTGCATGAAGATCTTTCATTAGCACGATCGGGAGGCGAAGTCGTGCTTGAGAAATTGAACCGCATTCGAACGTTTCCGGCTGCGATACTCCGGTCACGTTTTGTCAGACTCGACCAAAAAGTACATCGCAGACTTCCTCCTTCCTTTCACCTTGATTCCGCGTATTCCGCATGTATTTTCCTCGTTTTACTTTTTTTATCCCCTATATCCTATTCGAAATCTTCACCGCATCGTAGATGTTTAGTTTCGATGATGTGTTGGCTGTTATAAGACAAAAAAAGAATTTTAGCGATTCGTCGCGAGAAACCACTCATCTCACACGCGTGCCCACCTATATATAAACCATCGTCTATGGACGTGCGAACGCATCGCCGCGTAAGACACACACACATCCGGATCGTGCCGAGACCCACTCACGAACGTCAAGCCCATTACTCTCGGCAGACCCCGGTCGGTCGGTCGGTCGGTCGGTCGGTCGGTTGGTCGGTCGGTCGTTCGCTCACTCGCTCTTAGAAAGCGCGGAACCGACAACCGAGCATAACGACAACGAGAAGCAAGCGCGAGAGAGAAGGAGGAAAAGAAGAAGGACGGAGACGTGGCGCGGAGACGCCAAGAGTAGCAGAAGCGGGCGAGAAAGGCGCGAGGCTATTTTGTCCCGCGGCGAAGACCCGCAAGAGCTCCGCGACGACGAGGCGGAGGAAGAAAAAGGAGAAGATCAGGAGGAGGGCGACGGGCGGGTGAGGGCGAGCGAAGACGGCGGCGGCAGCGGGCGCGCTGAAGCGGAGAAAGAGGGAAAGCACTCCGAAGCTTTTTGCGAGCGCCGCCTTGTCGTGCCGCGCCGCGCCGCCGTCATGCCGAGCCACGCTGAGCCGTGCCATGCCGAGCCACGCCGCGGTTAGATCGACCGCCCGGCTAGGTTGATGGCGCGCCCATCCGGAACTGCCAAGGCCGCGTGTCGCGGCGCGCTTTTAGCGTGTGCGTGTGCGTGTCGCGCGGCGTGGCGACACGTTCTCGGGCGTGTCGTTGACGGCACGGCCGGCGAGGTGACAGAACGAATTCACGACGGCGGCGGCGGCAGCGACGAGACATTATGCGCCGCGACGAGAGACGAGGCTCATTAGCGCCGTTCTCTGCGTCTCCTTCCACACCTCGCGTTTTCGTGCTCTACGTACGCCGAGGGTGGAAAATAGTGCAATACACACGCGAGTGCGTATGATCCTTCTTTTTTTTCTTTTTTTTTTGTATTTAACAAAAGAGGACGCTTGACCGGCACGTTTTATACAATCGATAGCGTTTCTCGGCTTTCCAAGTTAAATGATTTCGAGATAGAGAAAAATGGTTGGTCTTAAGCACATTTCTACACACAATATTACCACAATGTGTGTTTTAATAATATTAAGTACCTTTTGCACATATACATATATAACAAGTATATTATTATAGAAATTAATATGTGATTTTTCCCGAAAGCATCTTCTTCGACTCCAATAGCGCGTACTCGCTTTGTTCTGGCTATTGGATTTCTAGACTCTGCGGCAACGACCTTTTTCCACTAACAATTTATCAAACGCGTTTGCAATAATTTACATTCTTTCTGCCCCATTTATTGTATCATTGAAAGTTGGCTATATCTATAACATGCCCGGACGCATTGCGCGACGCGTAACCCAGAACTGTGTAAAGTTCCGTCCATCGCAAACACATGTGTATACGCGCGTACGCACACACGCATACACATGTACACACACAGACACACGTATATGTATATATATATGTCACCCTACATATGTATTGTCGGCAGCAATCGTGTCACTTTTTTCCTCGTCGTGTGTGCGTGTGTGGAACGATAATCGGCGAACACGCGGTTGCCGAGCGAGCGAAGCGCGTTCAGCGTCCGGCAACGCGACGCAGAAAATACGAGCGTGTATTTTTAATGAACCTCACAGTCGCGCGTGCGAGTATGCGGCCGCGTCGCGTTTCGCACGTATGCGCGCCGCTTTCCACCGTGCTCGCGACATCAATAACAAGCGTGCGCGCGGAGAACTCTCATTTTTTGTCACAGTCAACTCGAAGTCCGTCCTTCGACGGAATAATAAATAATTTTCGATGAGCGCGCGCACGAGAAGTGTTCTTTTTCGAGAACGGAGAAAACAAAAGCTGCATCGGAAAGTGATCGAGTTTTTATATAAAATGTTAATGAAAATTTCCTGTTAATATCTCGCGCGAACATGTATTTCTCGTACTCTTCGAAACAAAGGAATCTCGATTCTCTACGTAAAAAAAGAAGTCACAAGACGTTTTCGAAGAACTCGTTTACTTGTTGGAGAAAGAATAGAATGCCGCTCCTCTCTCTCTCTCTGTCAATGCGCGAGAGATCGCGCTCACTTCTTTCTTCCCTTCATTCGGATAATTATTGGAAAACTTATGCAATTGCGGCAACGCGTCGATACGCGGGCTTATAATAAAATCTCTTCCACTGTGCGCCAAGTCCGTAAAATATAATGCGGAACGCTCGCGTGCGATAAGATATGGATAAGATATAGGATAGATGGGATAACACTTCGAGAGAGAATATCTGACTGATCAGGACTCGCGTGAAAAGTTGCGAAGTTAATTGTAATTTCTGCTAATTGTTACGTATTTACTCTTGCAAAGTTTAACTTGACAAATAAATGTAAATGTAATAATCTACGACTATTCAACTTATTATTTGCTTATATTTCTGCAATTATTTTTATACTCCACAAGTCGAGATTTTTTCCTCTCTCTATATATATGCGTACAGTAATATACATATATTCTATACAATAATGCGTTTATTAGTCGTAATTAATGAAAGGAATCTTAAAAAAAAGGGATATCTTCGTTCTTCAGCATCGATCTGGAAATCGATGTAAGAGGAAGCGGAAGAAGTAGGCGCGCGCGAGAGAGAGAGAGAAAGGCGAGAGAAGATGTGCACGAGAAATTCGAGGCACCCCAGTGTCGAAATGCTATCCGACATGCAAGAAAGGACAATCCTCATTAGCGAGAGCGCGAGCTTGCGGCGGTTGCGACGGGGGTGGCGATGGTGTGGCATGACGTGGGGGGATAGGTTGGCGCGCGGTATGGCAGCCCCGAGTGCAGCACACGCGAGTAACTTCCACGCGAATTCGAATGCCGCACGTGGGTGGGTAGAGGTAAGGTCGTGCACGGGTAAAGGAAACTACTGCCCGATCGCACTCTCATCATCGTATTCTGCTTCGTGCGCGTCGCCCGACATCCTTTCATCCGTCGCGTTATTAACTTTCAACATAGTGCAGCGCGTTGCATAGTATAAAAAAAAAAAAGAAAAAAAAAAGGAAGGAATGTCCATTTCAGGCAAAGTGTAAAACTCCAATCTAGTAACAAAACCGACTAACTATCGACTATTTGCGACAAGATAATTTGAAAAGTTAATTGGACTCTGTTTGCAGACGCGTTGCGTCGCGGCGATCTCGCGCGATATCTTCTTATCTCGCGCGTGTGCGCTTATTCGCAATATCTCTTGAATATTTCTTGTCACGCGTGTGCGAGCGTTATCGCGATCGCCGCCGGATGCTCTCACCTTGTTTCACGTGCGTGTCAAAAAAGAGACAGAGGAGCAAATGCCTCCAAATCTCTGACAACTCGTAAACATTTGGACGTTTGCGTGCTCTCTTGCATCTCTTTCCGGAGTATTTATTTCATCCGTTCTCACGGCGCAATATCCTCGCGCGTCGCGTCGCGTTCCCTTTCCACGCCGCCTTCGGCGGCGGCAACTTCCAACGCAAAAAGCCACGACGATGCTATAAGGTCGCGCGCCAGCGCTGCGAAGCAATCCGACGATGGACTGGCGGCGGCGGGAGCAAGGAGGAAACTCGTGAACGCGGGAGACGGGCGAGGCAAGGAGGGAGTGACGCGGCGTGGCGCTCGAAAATAAGGATAATGACAGGAGAGGCGCGGGCGGGAGCGCCATTTACAGCCGCGAGCCGACGATCGTCCGCCGCTGTGATGTGTGTATGTGCGCGTATATAGACATGCATATATATATGTATATATATATATATATTATATGTACAGATATACATGTGCGCGCTTCGCTCGTATATAGCCGCTGAAACGAAGCGTTCGCGTTTCGACATGAGCGCGCCGAGGCAAGCGGCGAGGCAAGCGGCCAGCCAGTCGGCCAGCCAACCGACCAGCCAGCAGCCAACCATCCAGTCGACCGGGTCATTATGACTGCCAGGCTAACGCCAACGGGCTATGCATCATTAATGGTCCTCGTGCCACTACCGGCCGCGGCTCCCACGATAGACGGCCGCGTATATTCGCCGTCGCCGCGGCCGCGCGACGGGTCGTTTCGCGACGCGCATTTTCATAATTTTCCACCGGGCGTCCGCGAAACGCACGCCACTGTCGATCGCTGTCGCATCTCGTTATATGTACTTCGCACAGACTCGTGGCCTCGAAGAATAGCAGCGACAATATCATTGAATCAAGTTCGCAATTTTTCTGAACGGTTTTTGTTCGTAATTGGGATTTGGTGAAAAAATATAGTTTTCTTTTTTTTCGTTCGATTTATTTTACTCTAATAAATTGCATATTCCAATAAATAATATTATTGTTTGCTACGGATCGCCGAGAAAATCCTTGGCGGCGCCAATGTTCGGCGTCGTCGTTCGGCGACGTTCCCGACGCGTCTGATATTTATTGCGAGTTATTACGCGCTCGGCTCGTAAGCGAACGCGCGCTGCGGATTCGCATCGCGAGAAGCGACCGCTCGCGCGAATCGACGACGACGGCGCGTCGTCGTCGGCTTTACGGCCGGAGATATCGCAGCGAGCGAGACGCGGCGCGGCGCGGCGCGCCGAGGGAGACTAATCGTAACCTGGATATTTACGGCGCGTGCGATTGCGATCGTCAGGCACGAACGATCCGCGTGCGCGCGCGCGCGCGCGGACGCCTGATTTAATTGTAAGTAACGGTAGTCACAGCCTTCTCGCGCGATAGCTCGTGGTTTCCGCCCGGGCAAAACGAGAAAACACGCGGCAGCCGGCGTTCGTTTATTTTCCGATCTCAATTCTCATTTATTTGTGGTTTACTCCGTGTGTGTCGAGCAATTTCACGATACGCTAAAAATAATCGAATCCACATGATCCTATACTTATTTCGTTTATATAAATTTATTTTTATTTTGTGCGCGCGCGCACACACACAGACCAAATGTAACGTAAGGAGCGTGCGAATCTAATGCGTCACAAAAGAGATGTACGGATCTCCTTCATCATTCATCGCGTCATCATCATCGCGTATGATTATCAGCGACTACTTAGCTGAGCGATGAGCGACTCTCTCTACATATACGTTCCGAATACATAACGCGTGCTTAGCGGCGCGTGACTATAGTCACTCATATGACGGCGGACGATTATTTTTGTTCCGACTACGCAGCGGAGGAGTGGAAACGCGACTATAGACGCCCGTACCTAATTCTTAGCAGAAACAATGCCGGCACTACAGACGTTAACGACCAACGGGTTAAACGTGTGTGTTTCTCGCGGCTTATAACGAGATCGGCGCTGAATATTGCGCTATTTAGCTGTCGTTGAATCACCGCGCACCACACACGCTGCAAGGTCTAGTGCAGTCTGACGCAGCCTAGTGGCGCGATAGTTACGCAAATTAACTCCTCGATTAAGCACGTTGGGAAGCGCGCGCGACTTCCCGATCGATCGCGCGCGTTGCATAACGACACTCTTCTCCGCACCATCCCATCCCTCGCGTTCTCCCGTCGTTATAGATCGTTAGAACAACCGACAATTTGATGAATTCGCTTAGAATTCTGTGTCATCAACTATCGACGCCGCGTCGAAAAGTCTTCGCGCGGATGTCGTAAACACGCCGCCGCTTATATATAGATATCGAGAATTATATCGACGCGTGTTACATTGGACTTCCTGCTATTTGTATCGGCGGTACAACGACTGTCGTCGAACATATGCGATAAGAAGAGCAGAGAATAAATCCCGATGCGAGCGAAGTCCAGGCGGTTTATTAGCGGTCTTTCTCCATTCCGTCATAGGCTATACTCGCGCTCAAGTATCGGACGGCGATTGGGAGCAATTTCGCTGGAACACGAATCTCGTGCCGCGTTGGGACGCGTGTAACGGCGGCAGTCCGCGCTGTATTAGTACGAACGGCGGATGTTCCCCGCGGCGAACGGCGCGATAGAACGAGCGAGCGAGCAAGATAGAGCGCGACCGTCCGCCGGGCGTTCGTGGTGATAGGCCGCGGCCAAGCTAGGGAAGAGCGAGAGACCGGAGAGATTGTACATGCGGGCATTTGCATACAAACGTCACCCAGGGTTTGCGTCCCCATTAATTACACGGTGCAACCAATGAGCCGGTACCTACCTACCGTGTTCCTCTCTGTGTGTAAGTACGTACGTGTACGCGCGCATGTACGTACGTACGTGTGTGTGTGTGCGATGCGGCGCTGTCCTCGCGCGCGCCTCTATTATTATTCACGCGAGCGCGCCGCACGCGTATACCGAGAGAGGCGCACACCGAGAACGGCAGCGCGAAGTTATCTTATCACGGCCACGGTGGCCAACGAGCACGATCTGTCTCTCCGCTGTCGAGAACCGACCGCTGCCGGCCGACGACCATGTCTTATCGACGTTCCGTTTCTAACGTGCACACGAGCGCGTGTCGTGCATGCCGCTTAATATCGCCTGCGGAGATACGCGAGGTGACCACAGTCTCGAGCGCGCGTGCACACACACAGACACACACACATATACGCGCGTACAGTTGCGCGAGAAAAAATTTCTTCGAAATAACTCGACTTGCATTAATTAATTGATTTCCGAGCTAAAAGAGAAATGAGAAACTGTCATTTGAACTTTGGAATCAGGACACACACGTTTCAACTGGGAATGATTAAAAAACCAAAAAAAAAAAAAAAAAAACGGTCACAGCAGACGAAAATAAACTGCAAAACGCGGTAGAAAAAACTTCAACTGTTGTGTTAAAATATTTATATTTATTTAAATATATATATCTAATTAATTAATGCAACTCTTAATTTATAGATAAATCAATTTATATTTCTTTGGATCGCGCGCGCTTTTATATCCCGACGCGTTTCAGACTGTCAAATAAAGGCTTGACGCTATCTTGAGAATTCGAAGGCCGAGTAACACCGCCACTTTACCGCATACTTCACGAAAGTGGGAGCTTAACGAGCCCGTAAATATATCCTGTCGTACAGAACCGCAGAAATTACTCAGATTAGCGATGTCGACATCGCGGCCATCTCGACCGGTGTAGTCGTTTCAGACGTCTCTCCATTTTGCATGGCGGAAGTCCTGTCTCGAACATTTTCCTTCGAAAATCTCACGACGCCGAAGGATCCGTGAATAATTTCGCAGGCCTGGAGACACCGGCGGAATGTTGCACGCTCGGGCTCTTAAAGTTTTCGGGTTTGCGAGCGACCAGCGGTGTACGCTCGCGCGAATACGAAAATTTTAATAAGCGAGAGACGAGTATTTTGCCAAGTTTATGTGTGTTCGCGCGCTCGAATGTTTCGCGTCGAAACCTCGAAAAACCTTACCCTTCGACGCTCTCGCGAAACATTAATCGGATAAAATGTTGGAATTTTAAGAAACTGATTAGATACCGAGAAAGTTAAACGTCGAACGCGTGTAAATTCGAATGGAAACACGATTTGTGTCATCATGGTAACGCGCGTGTTATTCAAAACGGAAGTTTAGGCACGAACGTAAGCTCGCGCGTGTGCGCCACGTGAAGCACGTGTCGATGTTCCGGCGGAGTATTGAGTATCTTCCGTGAAATTACCGGCAGGAATTTCGTCGGCAACGGCCTTGAGGGTCATTAAGGGTTGGCCGAGAATGGCCAGCTTGCGAATCATCGATAGTATCCCCGGCCGGTCGGTCGGGATTAATCTCCTACGACTTCCGCCATTTCGCCGGCCAATCGCGCGGCTCGCTTCCGGTGTATGGATATATCGCGGAATTGAGACGATACCGGGGAGGAAGGAGGAGGTCGAATCGGCCGTTTATTTGTTGCCTCGATAAAAGCGATCTTATGCATATGGATGAGCCAATCGCGGGGGGACGACGACGACGTCACCGCTGCTGACTCGACGAGATTCGAGGATGAGAACGCGGTACTTGGATACATCGTTGTGTACTTGCGTCCCTTAAAAATCATCGTGGCATTGCGACAGATTTATGACGTAGATTTCTCATAAAAAGAAAAAGCTCTCGTTTTGAGAATCGGTCTTTTTTAACTTCGCGCGTGTGTACTTGATATTTAATCGGTTCTTGAAACTGTTTTTCAATATCGGGATTACAACGCTGCCATTTCAACGCAATATTGACGTTAATTTAATTTCACCTTTCCGTATTTTTCTTTCTTTTTCCTCCCGTTGCGCATTTTTTACTGTTGTTTCGTTCTTGTCTGGGGATATGTGTATATCGCGAATGCTAGCCACGAATGAAAGGTAGAGCTGCGTGTAGGAAGAGGGAGGAGGAAACGGGATCGCGGGAAAAAAAGTGGGCGACGACGAGAGCGAGAACGAGAGATGGATGCTCGCACGCGACCGCTCGGGTCACGTGCGTCAACATCCCTTTCCCCGTTTTCCAGCTTTTTTCCGTTCGTGCTCTCTTTCTCTTCCTCTCTCTTCGCCTCCCCTGCGCACTTCCCTTCTTCCATTCGCGCGCCACCGCCGCCGCGTTATTCTTTTTGTCCTATGCGTCTCCGCTATTTTTCTTTGCCTCTGGCCGCCACATTTTCGCGCACGTGACGCCGGCCGTTCGGTCGGCGTTTTTCTGATCACCTGCTCTTCCTCTTTCTCTCTTTTTCTTTTTCTCTTTCCGCGACCGTTCTAATCATAAATGGCTCCTCCCCTCGTGTGCCGCCGTATGCCTTCTCTCTCTCTCTCTCTCTCTCTCGAAGTGCTCTCCGACTCCTAATGGCATCTTTATAGCGTTGAGAATTTCGCATTTGGTTCAGTGCGTTTCACGATACTCTGTGTCGCTAATAAACGTTTCGCTTGCACTCTCTCTCGCGTCTCTCGAGAAATACCCGACAGTGGGGATCGTAATACGAGCTCGGGACACACGATCATTTCCGCGCTATGTGAATCGAGTCTTACAGGCTTTACGCGCGCCGCTGAAAATGCTGTGTGCGCGTCGTTAGCGCGCGAGGCGCTCTATATTACGTCGTTATGTCGCTTCCTGCCCGCGCCCTCGTCGCCTCGCGTCGCACGCGTATTTTTGCGTTCGTGTATGTGTGTGTGTATGCGCGCGCGTGCGCGCACGTGTGTGTGTATTGCAGGCACACGCGCTTCACGCGTGTACGTCCGTATTTCCAACGGGCGTGACGGGCGGCGTTTATTGCGAGGGAGGTCTTGCTCCTTTAATGGCCCTCGCGTGCTCGCCGCATTGTCGGTCGGATCTCTCTCTCTCCACCCGCCGCCGAAGGCGAAGGAGACTGCTCGCGTTCGCACGAACACGATCGCCGATAACGAGCAAGCCGTACACGCACGCACACACGCGCGCAACCCCGGCCGCGGGAATTACATCGTGAAAACTCGCGCGCGCCTCGATCATGCGAGGCGCATTTATGCGCTAATGAATCACTCGCGGGTTTGCTCGCTACGAGAAAAGAACCGATGGTAAATTTTTTTGCGGAGAAAGATATGGATATTACATGTCAAAAATTTATATTTTTTATCGTTATGCAATGATAATAATAATAATAATAATGTGAAAATAAACATATCATTCAAGAAAGACTTTTGACAATTGCTGTTTTCATTGTTTGACACTTTTGCATGATAGTAACGTGTGAAAACAACTGTCTGTCACCGATAGACGATTTATAGTTATATGTGTTTTACCGAGAAGAAATCAATCTCCTCTCTCTCTCTCTCTCTCCCTCTTAAATAACGCTTTCTCTCTCTCTCTCTTTCTCTTGCCGCTCGGCGAGGCTAACTTCGACAATTATCCCGGAATGCTCGAGGCATTCTCGAGGAGTCAACCTTCTCATCTCCCTCCTCTTCCTCTTCACCGCCTTCGATCCCGTTGCTCCCATCTCCTCCCTCTTTCTTTCTTGGGCGGCGCGCACGTAGCGCGAGAGATCCCGCGGGGAATACGGAGGATATATGCCGTAAAGTCGTATCGGCGATAAATAAAGATGAAGCCGCCGCGATAAAATGCAGGGCACGGCGTTCTCGCCTCGCGTTCCCCGCAACTCGAGTCGTTCCTCTGCCGGCAACGGTGGGGTGCGCCATTTTGCCTCGGTTGCCTCTTCTCTCTCTTCGCCATTCGATTTGTCGTCTCTCTCTCTTTCCCTCCTCTCCCGGCTCGCTCCCTGATCCTCGTCGTCTCCTTAACACCCTCCCCCCTCGCCATTATCTCGGTCCTCGCTCGGCGCTCTCCACCGCTTCATCCTGACACCATCAAACCGCCATGAAACGAGACGCGCGACCGTAAAAGCCGCACCACTTCATAGCCACGAACATCTCCCTTGTATTCTTTTCCCCCCTCTCAACCTCTCTCGTCGTTTGCCTAAAAGTGTGTGACCCTCAGATATATAGATATATCTGTGGAAGAGATCCTGCCCGATTTACGTCACGCGCGTCATACAGAGCCGTCGACGAAATCGACGACCTCCGAGAGAGAAAGAGAGAGTGAGAGGACGGTACATCGAGGCATAATAAATTATTATTCTATCGCGTCCCGCGCTAATGAGCGGCAGTGTAGGTCCATAGACGTAGACGCGCACGTATAAATAGCACAGACAGGGAATCCGTCCGAGCGCAGAGCTTTGACGCGGCTAGCTGCGCTGCAGTGCGGCGTGGGACGACACCGACACGGGGCGGCTGCGGTGGTGTGGCGACGCGGCGGGGGAGACAGAGAGACGACAGAACCGTAGCCAGGGGGTTGCGAGGCGCGGCGGCGACGGCGGTTGTCGGGGTCGTGGGTGTCGGGCAACGTGCGATGCCGTGACATCCGCCAACCGCCCCATCCCACACACCGCACCTTCCTCACTCTCTACACCCTCCTTCCACCTCCAGCCCCTTCCGTGTGGCGCACGAACCCCATCCCCGCGACCGAACCCGACCGCCGAACTACGGGCTCGAGTTCGAGCTCGCCGTTAATCCGTTTATCGCGTTACCGCCACCGCCGGCCTGGCAACCTCCCGGTCCCCCCGCTCTCATCCCCAACCGGCTCACCGCCGTTTCCTCCTCCATTCCCCGCCGTTCCCCGCAGCGAGGTTCAGCCCCGTTACCCACACCCGCTGTGGACTGCTGCTCCACGTAGGCGACACGCCGCGCGCTGTGTGGGTGTACAATGCACCGTGTGGCGTGGGCGCCACATGCACGCGGCGCGCACACTGCTCTCGACCTAAAGCCCGGATTACGCGACGCTTTTTCCGCCGTGCGAAGCGCTGATTCGCCGGGTTGGTAGCGGAAGTTACGTCGGGCCCAGTGTGGAAATGTAAGGAACTCTGCCGTTTCTTTTAGTTTTTATTCGACGTTTTTTTCAGGTGTGAGAAAAAAACAACAACTAAAATCATAAATACGCGGACGGGCAAATAAAGATTAAACCCTTTGGATAGAATCTTGTCGATGTAAAGCTTCCGCGTTGCATTTTATATCTTTCGTTCCCCGGTTTACTTCTTCGTTCTCCTTCTTTTCGTTTCTTTTTTTCTCGTTCCTTTATTTTTCCTCGTCCTCGCTTTTCACAACCGTGTTTACTTCCTTGAGATCGCACACGTTGTCCCGCGTCCTCGCATCGTTTGCGAAAAGGATGGGATGACGATTGCGAGGATGGCGGTCGGTCGGTAGCACTGGTTGCGAGACTAGCAGCCGGTCCTCTGTTTGGATATGGACCAATATCCGGACGATAGTTTTCGGTTCTTTATTGCCGGGCGTGGTGGGTGGAGGTAAACCTGGATTTTCGCGATAAATCTGCCGGCGGTGGGCGATTCTGTCTTTCTCTCTCGACTTCTCTCTTTCTCTCTCTGGTTTATTCCCGCTCTCTTTTTCCCTTGCGGAGTTATATATCTGCTTCTCTACGTGCGGCCACCAATGTGATTTTATTACGCGCGAGCTTTATAGCGCGATTCGCACGGTAACGAAGGTGTCGCGTGTAATTTCGCGTCTATGCAATCTGCAGTGCTGCGTACATGATAACCTCATTTTATTACACGGATTCTTGGATTCTTTGCGATGTACGCTTAATAAAAACACCGAAGAAACATAGCACAGTCTGCTACTGCACAGTCTGATATTCTAATACGTGTGTTATATTTAATAGATCGATATGATAAAATACCATTGAAACGTCATTGAGTTACATTGCGGAAGAACAATCTACAAAATATCTTCGTTCGGCGAAATCATTAACTCATATGTAAACATTATTAAAAAAAATTTTGTAAAATATTGTAAAAATCGAAATATCAACATTCGGCCGGGACAATAGGTTTGCAATAATTTTTTTTTTAATTTATTGACTATATATAGTGAAAGATTTATAGATAACTGTTTAATTTTAAAAATGCCAATGACTTTGTGTAGTAATACGCGCTCATTTATTATATTTCGTACTGATATTCGCGTTGACTCGTACTTTATTTGAATTCAGAGTCAAGCACTTCATCAATCGTATATGAAAAAGAGAGAGAGAGAGAGAGAAAGACAAAGAGAGAGAGGAAGAGAAATACGGCTCTTGAAGATCGCATCAAACAGCGAGTCGCGTCGCTTCCCGGAAATGTTTCCGCACCTGTGCGTGCAAAACAACGATGACGACGCTCGCCCGACCTATGCCACGGGGGTGACGGCGGGAATGTGAGTGTGCAGAGCGACGGCGTGCTGTGGGGCGATGGTGGTGGCGTGCATTAATCATCCCTCGGCACGCCATAGCCATTCGCGAGCTTCCAAACCAACCCCGTGTGTGGCTCGGGCGTCAGTGGTGCTCGATCATCCGTTTCGCGTGTCGTGTGCCACACACACACACACATATCCCAAAATCCAGATACACACTGCACGTGTATATATTCGCACGCGCACACAACCTCTTCACTTCGGCCAGAGTAAATCTTGGTACGCTACAAACGTATATAGAATGCAAAGAAGAGAATTGTATGCTGCTTCGCTCCAAGACTAAAGATTTCTATTGATGAGCTCGGGAGTAGAGTCGCTTTTGTGGAAATTTAATCGACAGTAGTGAGCAATTTATTTCCATATGCGGAAACTTAATAAAACATTATTTTGCATTATTTTTAATTTATTCTTTTTATGTATCTATTTTTAATATTAATGTAGTATCTCTAAATCGCGCGCGCGTTATGAAAGAAAAATGTAATATATTAAACTATAACCTCGTCCGCGTGATATGATTGTAAAAGATATAAACTACATGTATCT
Source organism: Pseudomyrmex pallidus (assembly GCA_014825455.1). Lineage (NCBI taxonomy): Eukaryota > Metazoa > Arthropoda > Insecta > Hymenoptera > Formicidae > Pseudomyrmex > Pseudomyrmex pallidus. The sequence continues at coordinate 13,926 of QVNV01005143.1, read as the reverse complement.
TTTAAATAACCCATACTTGTGTAGATACATACTTGATATATTACATATACTTTTTATAAAAGTACATACAGTTATAATTGACTTAATAATTTCACTTGAAAAATAAACATATATTTAAATAACTTTTTCATTGATGTTTTTTTCTTGTTATGTAATTAGAAATTTATGTATGTATAATCTACATATGTATGTATAAAAGTGTCTTTAAAACAAAAAAGATACGTAATCATGTGCTCCGCGTTTTGACGTCGATATTTAGGACACTCGGTTAAGTCGATACATTTGCACTGGTCGTTTAGTTTTTATTACAATATTAATGTCCGGAGCGGAACGCGAAAGCAGGTAATCACTTTAACGCAATTTCACTCGTCCTCTCCTGTCATTGCATTGCGCGCAACGCTCGGTTCCCCTTAATCGAGCTTCAAATCGATCGTGACTCGTATCGGCGGAAAAAAAGGTTAAATAACCGGCGATGAATTTAGCCGGTATAACTCGATGCTAGCTCGTCGAATATTTCATCGTTTCACGATGCTGCCGCTTTTCAGCAGAAAATGCAAGTCGCATCGAAATGCATGAACGGGAACATTACTTTAAAAAACATATTGTGATATCTTAGAAATATGTGTCAATTTTTTTACGTTTATTTCTAAGATATAATGTTTTAACATTTTTTTTTTATAAAAAAAAGAACTTACAATTAGATATTTTCAAAATTTTCGGATTTTTAAGAATATTAAACATCTTTGTAATTAAATTAGATACAGTGATTCAATGCGTGAATTTCTTGCTTCTGGCTTTGAAAATTTTACTCCGAGAGAAACGTTATCGGGAAGAAAATATTTATTGACTGGACACCCTGTATGTTCGCGCATGAAAATTCTAAAAGCCAAGGCCGCGCAAGCCGGTGCGATAACCAACGAAATTATTTATCGCGATCGCGGCGCTCTCGTCTCCCCGGTGGGATAAGCGACCGGGCGCGCGCAACCCGAGGTTATTAACGTGCCCGAGGGTCAGGAAAATCGATCTCCTTCGGGAACGGATCCTTATGAAATTAAGATCCTTCTCTTACTCGCGCGCCATTTGACTGCTCGTTTTCTCGGTGATTTCTCTCTTTCTCTCTCTTTCTTCTTCTCTTTCTGTTCTTTTATCTTCACGTTGTAAATTCGTACAAATATTATCAATATTTCTGTATTTTGCGTAATTAAAGCAATTATAGAATAATCACAAGATTCTGCGATACGCAATTGTTTCCATTTAAAGATAATGTAATAATAAATTATTAAAATAGCTTATTAATATCTTAATTTTGTTGTTATTCTATTTAACGCTTTAATTATCTCCGAGTTTGTATTACATATGTATTTCTCTGTACCTTTGACAGAACATATTGCCGCGTCTTTTATCAGTTTTTCTCATGTAAAGATTTCTTGCACAAGATTAATATTCTTTATAAGTTACGGTCAGTTCTTTTTTAAATATTCTGTTCGCAACTTTTCGAGTTTGCTAATGTTCAACAAGTTTTCTTTAAGGAATAACATATAAGCTGTAGTGTGCCCAATAGCATAGCAAAATGCAATCTCGATTGGTTCTCCCTCTAATTTATCTGAACGAAGTTAACCGAATTCATTATATTGGCGATATTAATCCGGCGATGGCAATAGTTCTCTCGCGGAACGCGAAATCACGCACAGACATACATGAGACATAAAAATGCTGCTTTTTGTCGTAGCTCGGCTGCCGCGGCAATCTACTTTTATTCACCATCCATATATTCCGCGTAGCGGTTCGGTTGTTACGTACCGGGTGCTCGTAAAACTTCGTCGATAGAATGACGTAATGAAGGTGATATGTTACGAAGTAGCAGGACTATATATATGTCAGTCATCGAACCTGCTTGTTCTCACAATAGACTTCGTATCGCACGATATTAATAGCATTTTACACAAGATCGTGCACATGGTAAAACAATATCACTAAACATTGTGTTTATTAATTTTTTTCCACTTCAGAATGCTCATATTATGCTGCGGATTATGTGACAAAAAATCTAACGAATTGAATTTTTTCTTAAATAAATATATCTACAATTATATAGATATGATATGAATTATATAGTTTCTCAATAGTTATAGCTATCGTTATCTTATTTACAAAGATACATGATTATTATAATAAAATCATCGAGACAGATTGTTGATGTTTTTCATATATCGAGTAAAAATGTTTTTTGGAACACCCGGTAGTTTTGCCCTCGATGACGCCGCACAGTGGCGAGAGGAAGGGTTGCTAACGTTCGAGCGTGCTATACGCTCCGGAGTCTAGACTCTAGATGGAAGATAGCTGTTCCTAGGCTAGGGCCGGCCATAATCGCCACTCGCCGCCACACCCCCGAACCTTCTGCCGCCGCCGTCGACGTCGCTTTCACAACCCCGGCTCACCCCGTCGTTCTGCTCGTCGTGTGTTTCCTCCTCACGCCTCAGTCCCTTCGTCACCGGATCGTCTCTTGGGGATCCACCGTCCACGATCTCGTCATCTACCCCCATCCCCTCTTCACTCGTCCATCCGGCACCCGGTGATCCCTCTTCCTCCCTCCGCCTTCTCCCCGGAGACAGATCCCGCGGATTTTACCTTTGTCCTTTGCGCTCAATTCGGTGAGCGGGATAAATCCTCCGGGAGGATCGCGAACGTTTTTCCCGCGTTCGAATCGAGCCGAGCTGAGCCGCGCCGGAAGTCGCCGGTTAAAAATTTCCCGACGAAATTTTTGCTCCCCGTCGAATCCCCGCAGTTTTTCCGACACACAAGTTTCACCGAGTTAATCGCCCGCGGGCTCGCTTGCTCTCTCGCTCCCGGAAGGATTTCATCGGGATAAAAGGATACGACTCGCGTGCGCACGCGGAGAGTTGCAACGTCTGTTGATGAAATATTGTTCGTTCGAGATAGATGAAGCGAAGATACAAAGAATTCGATGCAGAAGAGGTTTAAGCGAAATTTAACTCTGCTTGAAAGCGAATAGAATCGACTATCTTACAGTTTATAGAAACATAAAGATCTTCTGAACGCTCGAATAATAATAAACATAAAGATCAGAAAAAATTTTTTCAGTAATTTCCTAACGATAGTTAAAATCACATCGCAATCTGGATACAAAATAGCAGCTGCTATTCTAATATTCGATTTACTTTTATCTACTCTGAAGAGAACGGATGTTTCCCGCGCGCACGCGCACGCAAAAAGAATCGCGCGCGATTTTTCTCCGCGTCGCGTATTCGCGGATTACGGCATCCACGATCGGTTTCCTCGTGAACGAGGATTTGAATTTCGAGGAGAGCGACGACGAAAATCTCGCCGAATTATGTCGCTCGCGTTCGCGTGTCGACGAATTCCCGGCCGAATTCTCGCCGAGGTCGGTCGCGTTGCTCGCTTTTGTTTCGCCCGAAGGATTTCCTCTCGGAATGGAGGATGGATAAAATTGCAACGGCATTGGATCGCGCTCGTGCTCGCGTTGGCATCGGATATCCGGGCGTCTTTTATTTTGCTTGTCCGCCCCGCTGTTATCTAGCCCCGCTATATACGCTGAAATTTTGACGAATCTCCCCGTTCGTTCGGCTCCTCCGCGCGACTCCGACGTTACGAAATTGCTGTCCATAACAAAAAGCAGCTAAAATTTGTGTGTTAGAGTTTCCGATCGTAGTCGCCGTGAAATATTACATGGTCGAAATATTACGGGATGTCTTTCGGGAGAACAGGTGTGATTGACGTGACGCATAGAAAACATACGACGTTATCATGGTAAAAAGAAATTGCGTGCGAGCGCACTTCTTACTCCGACAATCCACAAATTGACTTATATTTTTAATTATTATTTTATTAAAATTAACGAAACATTTCACAACTGCTATTTCTCGCGATAAACATCGCGTACAGCGAAGCTGGCGTATTATTGCACTTTAGTTGAAAATAGTCTGTGAACACGAAGTTGACCAATCGCAGAAAAATCAATCTCGCTGTGATAGCATTGCGAATTTAATTCTACATATCAAAAAACTTTTAGTAGATATTGTAAAAAGACGCTTTTACACTTGTTTTCGACCTTCCGTCGGACGAAGGTTGGAGTCGTGCGACGCGTTCGCGATGTTTATAATCATTTCATCCGTCGTTATTGTTTCGAATATCGATCTGCACGCAATGCAGAACAAGTGATCGTGCCTCCGAAAAACTCGGGAGAAGTGATTTCGGTAGTTATTTTTCGGTGTATCATTCTCGCGTTGTTTTTTCGACTTTCCGTCGGAAGATGGTCAGAGTCGCGTAACGTGTTGCTGTGTGAATACAGTGTTGTGCTTCGAAAGTGTTAGTGAATTGACGCTTTCTTTGTTACACGTGTAAAGTATAATTCGTCTGTGGCAGTTTTAATAATTAGTTTCGTCGACAACCTCGACGTCGGAAGCTTCAAAGCGAGATTGTGTCCTTCGGCGCATCGAATATGGCAGTGCCGACGGTCGACGGCAGATGTATGGTGATACACACGAGGTATGTACAAGTGACAAGCAATGTGCACTGTGACAATGATAGTAGTAACACAGGTTAGGGTTGAGTTAGAATTTTTCGGGAAGGGGTGCAGGGGAAGCGGCGGAGCCCAAAATAGTTACTTGTGAGAACTACACGATATTGGAAAATATTGAGCGCTAGGTTCACACCGGCAAATCACGCGCGGTGCATTGTCGAAGCGTCGCGAGAAAAATTATTTCGTGTGGGTTAAAGCCGCTTATTAATACCTACGAGTATTTCTAGACGGTGAACAGTTTTATCCGCCTCGTTTGTCAAACCTCCCCTATCTGCTGAAGCGAGGAGATGTGCGGGGTGCGCGAACCACCCTTCACGCGGCAAGTGGCGATCTGTCGGCAGCGCCGCGGGCTTTCCTGTTGTGACTGAAAAGTTTGAGCGATCGTGCAACAGTTGACGCACCCTCCTGCCTCGCGAGGGGTGCCGCCGTGAGGGAAGCCACCCTTCGTGAAGAAGGTTGTAGCGCCATGGCGTCGTGAGGCGAAGAAAGCGACAAAACAGCGGGATGTCGAAATATAGTATTAAATAATAAACAAGGTAATAATATATACCTTGTTAAACAAAATACCAAAATCTACAAACTTTCTTGCATTAATTAAAATTTTCATTAAATCAAAATTACATTCGCACGTTACACAACATACACACACACACACACACAAAATCTACAAGTATTATAAACTTAAGAAAATTATACATACACTTAAAGATGTTGTATGTTACATAACAACATAGATTATTTTGTTTCACTGAGATTATCGAATCCTAGGATTTTTCAGAAAGTTAACTTCGACGTCATAAATCGTTCTTCCATTACGATCCATTCTAAATTATGCATGCCGCCCCTGTACCGATACAGAATAAAACGCAAGGGTGGTCTTCGCTTTCTCGCGCGAGCGAGGGCGATTCCGAAAGAGGGTGGACGCGCGCGCGTGACGACGCATAAATCGGCTCGAGCTGACGACAACGAGCGGACGTAGCGATTCTGCGGTCGGCAAGGGCACGACGACAACGACCGGATCAGGAGAGGGAAGCGAAGCTGCGAAAAAAAGGTTGATTTCGCGCTAGACGGATCAAAGTGGCCGGCGGCTCGCGACGAGACGCGTGAATAAATCGTGTGGCCTTATTTAGAGACGCGCGCGCGATTCGATCGCCCGTATAGCATCGACCACGGCCCCGTATATATTACGCATCGGATACGCGCTATAGTCGGCCATCGATCGCGAAATAATGACAGCATGTGCCTCTATGTGTGTGTGTGTGTGTGTGTGTGTGCGCGCGGCAACCGGCGATATATATCTGTGTACACATATATAGAAGGACTTTACTTTGGTCGGCGGTCTCTCTCATAGGCTGATAGCGATCGATCGCGGATCCGCCGAATGAAGTCTCGCCGCGATGTGTCGTGGCCGATAAGCCCTGTATTCGTGTACATATCTCCGTAATAGAGGGTGAATCGGGGTTAGTGTGACTCCCGGTATAAAAGCCGCGATATTTTCCAGCGATAATTTCAGACTCATTTGTCACCATCTGTGTGACTCTTTTTTTTACACCATCTTTTTTTCCATCCTTTTTCCCGTACGTATCGCGGAATCGTTTCTCCGCAGAGTACGAGTAAATCTACCTTCGTACAACATTAACATGAAATAACCGAGGGATGGAGGCGAAGAATTTCAGCGTGCTCGCCGAAATTATGAGGCCGACGTTAACTCGAACGTGTCGGCAAAAAGGGCGTCGGCTGGTGGCGACAGCGCCCTGGTAGCCCCGGGTTCGCAATCGCGCCCGTGGGATCCGCTGGGCTCATAGCAACTCTCCCTCTTTCTCTTTCTCTATCTATCTCTCTTTCTCTCTCTCTCTCCCTTTCCCGCTATCGCGTCGACCACGCGGTGGTGCCGGATAATTGCCGCTCGCGTGCGGTCGCGTTCACGTGCACGACCGCAGGTCCCCACCTCGGCCGGGGCAGAGATGGTATCGATACGCGCTTTCATCTAACGAAACCGTCTCCTTCGAGATTATGATGTTTAATAATTGAGATGAAGTTCTATTCTATAACAAATACGCGCGTATACAAACAGCGTTTTATTTGTAATGCGACAATGTTTGTTTATCTATTTGCGATTTACATGTTGTTGTAATAAATTTTCTCGCTCACGCGGCCGCGTCTATTCATTGATTGATTTTGATTTCACACTCTCTTCTCTTACAAGCTCGATTCGCAAGCAATTATGTGCGAACATTTTTTCACTCACCCGAATTTCGCGTCGTGTCGCAAAAATCACGTTTACAGGCTCTTGCATCTCGATATGGATACGTTCCGCATATTCGGTGTACGGGATTACGTTGTAAACTCTCGTGTGTTTGCAAACCCGTTATCATGATGTTTTTTTATAATATTGTGATGAGTCCGCAACGATATCGCTCGCGTTCGCACAAAAGTTCTCATCGAACCGTTGTTAATCTTCTATTTTTTTACTGCATTACAATTAAAAAAAAAAAAAAAATCATCAGATAGAAGCGTCGGGGAGGAAAGATATATTCAATATATTAATTCAGGGCTCGGTAATTGGGCATCGCTCGCATTGCTGAGCCTGATTTAAACTTCGTTGTGCTCTTCGAAATCAGCTTCTTAAAGTGCGAGAATTACGCATTGCATTTTTTTCATCTTTAAGCTTCGTCTCTTCATGACGCGCAGTCACCGGGAACAATCATATTCGCCTGTGTTCGGCACGCAATTTCCGCTCGGCAAACTATCGGAAGCGACGGCGGTGAAGCGAGTGTAGAACGCGGAGAGGGAAAGGAGGGAGAGAAGAGGACGACGACGACGACGACGACGACGACGACGACGACGACGACGACGACGACGACGACGACGACGACGCGATGCAACGGGGAGGACGACGCGCGTGCCACCCTTCTCGTTAGGGTTCTAACTGTAGGTAGAGACTGTGTTTCTTGGGCGGCGCACAGCCGACGGCCGTGTCGGCTATATCCCCAAGGTGCTGGTGGAAGGCCATTAGCCAAATTGCGAGGTGTCTGCTCGTTCCACGGCTATATTACCTCCTCCGCGGACCTCCTCCTCCGTGGCCTCGACTCTATTCTCGTTCCGCGTTGATCGCGAAGATCGATCGATCGCGCACCCTCGATCCCCCGGTCTTGCCCGCCGTCGCGGCGCATTAAATTGATACAAACGCGTCGAGTTGCAATATTTTTCCGCACAAGAACAATTCTAATTGGCACTTCATGCAAAAAAAAAAGTTAGAAAGAAGAAATACATATTAGTTGGGCAATATGCAATATAAAATGGTTTCTCATTTTAGTCTGATCTTTCTCTCGTATACGATCTCAGCGATAAAAATCAAGATGCGACAATTGTCGAGTAAATTATAATAAAAACCTGGAACGCGTAAAAATCAATTATGAACGCAATCGATGTCAACCACGTTGTTAATAGATCGACACAATGATGACGTTTAAATCTTGATAGGGTTGAAATGCTAGACGCTATTGCAATATTAACGCGCTTAATTTCACGTCGCGTTTTGAACTATTAGCAACGACAGTAGTTGCACATGGCAATAATTACAATATCATACTAATTATCATAAAATACTACAAAAATAGATATATATAACATAAGATGAGCAGACGTGAATTCCTCACTTCGTTCACAAATTATCTTTAACATTGATTTGATATTTTTTATTAAATCTAAAAGAATATCTTTCAACTTTGATTTGAAAGACTGTTTCAGAAACTCTTTCCTCCTCTTTCTCTTTCTCTCTTCTTTCTTTCTTTGCTAGAGATACCTTTCTAAGTTTAGAATCGAATGTTTTAGCGGAAATTCGAACGACGACGACGACGACGACGACGAGACGAAAGTCTAACGTGTCGAAAGCACCTCTGTCCGCTTTCGTCACGGCGCCCGACGAGCATCGTGGCGCAGGCATCCGCGTCTCGTAGACTCGCGGAACGTCGTCGCTGTCGCGCGTCGAGTCGCTTATTTATCTCGCCCGTCGCTCTCAGAGAGCGTGTTCCATCTCCAGATACACAGGGTGTCTCAGACATCTTTACATTTCTGTTTTTCTATTTTTCTAGTGCGAATATCAGTTGTTTTCTCTGTAGAATTTTTGCGATTTTACACCTCACGGACTTGCGCTCTTCGAAAAGAAAAGTTTCGCTCGACTTGTATATCTAGCGAATAATAAAAACACCCAAGTGATCTAATTGACAGAGAGATGATTCACTTTCTTATAACTGATTTTACATAAATGCAAAAATTTGCTTCACAGCACTCAAGTATTATCACCGAGAAAGAGAATTTTATTCTCGCAGTACACTTGCGAGACACCTTGTGGATGCGCTTCGAGAAGCGAGCGGGAGATAAAGTGAGAAAGAGTTCAGCGAGCGCGGCGCGGAGGATGAGGAGTGAGTGACGGAGCGAGAGGGTCGAAAGGACGGGACGGAACGACGGAGCGGAGGGTCGAAAAGGGTCAGGGAAGAGGGAGAGTCCGCGCGGGCGGCGGACGAGGCACGGAGATGATTAATGCATCCAGGAGCCCTCCATCCGCCTCTCCAACCTACCCACCTAAACCCTACCTCTATCCGCTCCTCCGCCTTTCGACGTACGTATACCCTACCTACCTACCTACCTACCTACCTACCTACCGCCGCGACCTCGATCCGCGCGCGCTCTCGAAATTTTCGACCGGCGAGCGGGAGAACGCGCTCTCGTTCGTCCGTGTAATGCCACGAACACTCCCGCGCCCGAAATTTTCCATCCGTTCGGCGCGCGTACCTTTCTCGCCCGGTTAAAGAGAGATTTATGCGCCGCAGCCGCGTGTCTATTTCATCGACGCGCCGCGCGGACGCGAGATGACAAGAGAGGATAGGAAACTGCATATGATGCAACGCGCCGTACATTAATAAAAAGACGTATGTCTCTCCGATTTTTTAATCTTGACGAACTGGATGTTACACAAGTGTCGCAATTACACCAGATTTGAAATTCCATATGCGACACAACTCGTCGTTTTAACGATAGGCATTAGTCAGTCCAGACGCGATCGGTGCGTTATCGACAAGATTACCGGATGTCGTCGTCGTCGTCGTCGTCGTCGTCGCGCGAGTGATCCAGGTGTTAATCGTAAGTTTCAGGTAACGATCGAATGACCGGTTATCTGGATGCGCACTGGTAATAATAGTGCACCGGCTGTATATCGGCAACGATGCATTTCCAGAGCGACCAGAGGCGGACGGCTGCTGCATTCGATGCTTTCAGCGCAATTGGGACGATACCGGTTAATCGTCCGTGTAACGTGTAACGCCCGGTCCGTAACATAGTTGCCTAGTTTAAGCCGTTATTATTCGCCGCGTGCGCGCGCGCGCACGCGTTCTCTCGTGTTATAAAGCCTCTCACCGCTTTTCTTACGTATGTTTGTTTTGCGCCGCCGTCTGTGTGATGAGATAATTATAATCTTGCACTTAGTGCTGCACAACTTCTGTTGATATAATCGTCATTCTTTTTCAAGTAATTACGCACATTATTCAAAATTATCGTTTTACGGTAACATTACGTAATGAAGAAAGATGTGCGATTTAATCAATAAAAAAAAAATAAAAATAATAAATTCTGTATCGAACAGCAATCTCGGTAAGCTTCGCAATTTTTCTGATTTCATCGTGATTGTCACGATGGCGTGTATGCAAGGCATAAGATCCACGCGATAGCGTGATACCGAGCGGTTTGGCAAAGACGGGTTCGATCACAGTTGGTGAGGTCTCTAATCGGTAGATGTATGCGCCCGCTCGAAAGGCACGTAATCTTGGATAGGTCAGTTCGTCCTTAAGCCTTTCCCCTTGCGAGTGTAACACAACGATATCTCGAGCTTGTATTCTCACCTCCCGAAATCTTAAAAGATTTACATCACACATCTGAGATTGCTTCGAAAGTTTTCTCTATAAAATTTCCTCGTACTGTAAAAGTGTCTTTCTTTCATTCTCTCTCTCTCGAATTCGCTAATTTGCCTTCAAGGGAGAATGTAATTCGATATTACGAGTGAAAGTGAGCCACCACGGTGAAATTAAAAGACGACACTTTTTCAAGTGGTTGCACCGGAAAAAGAGAAAAGAAAATTATTACGGACGCTCCTCGGTGCGACGACGACGACGTGCCCGTCGGTTTTGCCGGAAGATGATATTTTGACGTTTCTCATTTTCACGCACGGCTTGTGTGCCGCCGGGCTTAAGCCCGGGAGATGTCGGTGGTGCCGGCGCATAACTCGTGACGCCAGAAGCGGATTACGCGAACGAACGGACGGGCGCGACGCGACGGACGTCGGGTTTAGGGTCAGGCCGCCTATCGCCCGATAGCTCAGGATCAATGCCTATAGCGTCGAATGTCAAAAGCTCGCTCATTAATTAATCCGCGGGGCAGCCGTGCCATGTTTCGCGTGCGCGATTATATGTATGTGTATGCGCGATTGCAACCCCCGATTGCCGCGTAATTGTTCCTCGATAACGACGCGATTACGCATGCACGGTGAATGACACAGTTACGGACCGCTTCGGGTTCTTCTTGAGGATATTTGATATTTTCACAACGGAGAGGAATTTTGTTTTATTCAGTATTATTGTGTGATTTTAATTCCACGTGTGTGTGTGTGTGTGTGCAGCGTACGTGATTCCTCTCCTATCCGTTACAGGTTACAAAACGGAAATGGTAAATTTAAGTTTGATCTCTCTTCGCGAGTTATAAGATAGAAGGAGAATTTTGATGGAAAGTAGATAAGTGTGGAAAGATAGGGGAAACCTTGGGTAGTTAATTTTGATTATATTGTAATATAGTTCCGACTCGCGCTTAATTATTCAGAAATTCAACGTCGGGGAATTAAAAAGTTGCGGTCGAGCGACGGGTTTCCCATCAAATCCTCACCGCGCTCGCAGCCAAGGAGAAGATCAACGCGCCGCACGCGCGTTCGGATAAAGCGAGGAGCAGCAACGCGAGATCGAAGCGAGAGAGCGTGGCAACGAAAAACGAGACCAACGTGGCGAGGGAGAGAGAAAGAGAGAGAAGACCACAGAGCGAGAAAGGCAGGAAAGAGAGACGGGGTTAGGTTAGCGGGGGGGTTAAAGAAAGACGACGACCAAGAAGACGGAGGAGGCGTGCAGCCGCGTTGGCATGAGAACGAAGCTTAAGCCCGGGTGTGTTTGCCGTCTCGTGGCGAGCTGGCAAGCACAGGCGAGGCGAGGCGAGGCGAGGCGAGGGCAAGGTAAGGCGAGGCAGAGAGCTCGAGTCGGGTTCCCTCGCTTCCGTTTTGCTCGTTTTTTGCCCGCCGTCGTCTCCGGTCCCCGAAGAGTCCTCTTCGGCTTCTCGCCGTCTTTCCTGTCCCTCTTCCTCTCTCGTCTCCCCCTCATTCTTTCTCCTCGTCTCCTCTCTTAGACTCCTATCCGACGCGAACGCTTTGGCTTCGTCGTCTCCGCGACATCGAGTTTCTCCCGCCTCTCTTCTCTCCCGATTCCTCTCGGTCTTTTTCTTCTCATTCCTCGTCCTTTTTTTTTTTTTTTTTTTTTTTTTTTTTTTTTTTTTAGCTCCTCGCTTCGCGGAAGAACTTTGACGCGTTCTCTACTCTGGCCGGCGGCGGCCTTCCTCTCCTTCCATCTCTTTTTTTTCTTCCTCTTCTTCTTCTTCCCTTTCACAAAGCGTGAGCGCGCCCCCGCCTTATTACTCTTTAACGTTGCGTCCGGAAGCGCGCGACGCCGCGGCAAAGCGAGCGGCACGGACAGCTAATTATCCTCCCTGCCGCTCCACTTCCTGCTCACCCACCGCCCAACCCAACCTACTCTTGATCGAAGCTGCTAATGGAGATCTCCCGCACAATGTCGCGCCCTTTGTCGGCGGTTTCCTGCGTGACCCACAGCAACGACGAAGAACTTCCGACGTAGGATAAGATGACCCGAGAGAGAAAAAGAGAGAGAGAGAGAAAGTAAAAGCGAGAATTTTTTTATAGTAATATAATTTCTTTAAATAAAACAATGTGTCCTTTTCGTTCAACTATTTTTTACAATTAAAAGTATTATGAATTTTACTATGTTTGTGCACTTTAAAAATTAAAAAAGATGTGAATAAATTATAAGATGTGCTTTTGAGATAATTATCCAGTTTTTTTGTATTTTCGTTAATATTACATATATGCAATGCAACTTCTTCAATATACGATACTATCTTACATATACGGTATATATCTCTTGTAATGACCGTGTCTGAACTCCAACGCGAGCTAGAAAGATCAAACCTTCGCTCACACTAGTACAGCAGCCAATCAGCGCGCTTGAGTGCACCGGAGATCCGTACAGAGCGCTGAAACTTTTCTGGATTCAGAAGAAGAAACGGGTCGGGGATGCAGGGATCGCGTTTCCGGCAGTTTCGTTTCCTTCGAAGAGAACGAGTGAGAGGGAAGCGGGAAGGGTAGTCGAAACAAGAGGCTCGTAGTTCTCGCGAGCTTAATTGCCGTTTCGCCACCTGCATTCGAGCGAAGAGGACTCATCAGGGTCGGGGTTGGCGAGTATAGCAAAGGGCGAGACAGCGCGAGGAGAAAGAGCGATAGTGAGAACGACGGGTGAGGAAGGGGCAGCGATGTGGAAGCAGGTGGCGGTTAGTTGTCCGGGCAACCCCTCACGTGCGCGCATATGCGCGGATATTTATGAGCATACTCCAGAAAAGCTCAAGGCTATACAACTCGCGACCTGTACGACCGTGCGCGCGCGCGCGTGTTTCTTAAAAGTGGAGCTTACACCGTGAATTCTCAGCGCGCACATCGGGATTACGATTTTACGAGACGATTCTGAAACAAGCAGCAAAATACAAATCTATGAATTACAGTAGCAACAGTGCTTTTAGAAAAAAAAACGAACAGCCTCGCGATCGTAAAATTATAAATTGTTGCTTGTAATGACAACAAAATATAGCGCGTTCATGTATGTTTGTCACATGTGTACAACACGAAGATATATCTGTAGACAATAATTAATAAACTGTGAAAATAAAAAAGACCAACGCAATTCTCTATAGAATATTTTAGTTCTAGACTTTGCGCGTCGCTATTAGTTTCGGATCGCGGCGGAAAATGGCGGCTCGGATCGCAATATTGGCGCAGAGCGGAAAATTGGCGCGCGCGCTATACCGATGCTATCCTAAATACAGCTCACGCTCACATGCCGCCCACGTTAAACATTCATCCGGGTTGCGGTCCGCCGCGGTGTGCTTTCGCAAAGAGAGAGAGAGTGTGTGTTGGAGTTTATATATATATATATATATATATATATATATATATATATATATATATATATACACATATATATATATAAAAA
>QVNV01005142.1:0-53436 GCA_014825455.1 Pseudomyrmex pallidus | reverse complement strand
ATTTTTAGTTCGCAAAGAATGTGGTCCTCGCGGTAGGCGGCGCTGAAAACTGTCCCCACTTTTCTCAGGAGTGAGTTTGTACCCCCTGGTTTTTGGCATACCAAATTTTAAGGATTTCGTTTAGAAATTGTTCGATTTTGTATAAGACGATATAAAGTGTCAAGGTAACTTGTAAAAATTAATTAAATATATAATTATAATATTTTCTTTCTCTATATTTATTATCAAACTAAACATCTTAAAATGTAAACGATATGTCTACTTTTTTAATATTTTATACCTAACCTATAAATATCACGTATAAAAATATGTAAGCAAACGCATATAGAAGAGATAATGTAGTACAACTCAGCTACATATACAATGTTGAAAGCACTTACTGATATTGAAATTTCTTTCAGATGACAATAGAAAGTTCTCTGCGAAAAAGAAAAACACCTGTAGATGTATGTATATAATATATATAATACTTCATAGTTAATAATATACATATTAACAAGCAAATAACTTAAATATTATTTTTATTTTTGTTCTAGTCATATAATAAAATGCATAAAGCCAAGAAAAAACAAAAAATCAACAAAGAAAAACAAAATACATTAATAAAAGAAACATCTCTTCCTGATGTAACAACAAAACATCTTCCGGAAGTTGGATTTTGTTGGGAAGATACGACACGTAATGCTGTTTCGCGTGTTGAAACATCTAGCGATGAGGAGGAAAAGCCTGAAGAGGAGCCAAAACAAAAGAAAAAGAAACTGAGCGCATCGGAGCGTCGGGAACAAGAACGACAGAAAGAACGTGAGATTCGTCAGCGGGAGGAAGCTTTAGCGAGCAATCAAGTGCCCAACTCCGTTGACCAATTCGAGAGATTAGTTTTATCGAGTCCAAACAACTCTTTGAATTGGTTGCAATACATGGCACATCATTTGCAATCTACAGAAATTGATAAAGCAAGAGCGGTAGCAAAGCGAGCTATTAAAACGATCAATTTCCGAGAAGAAAAGGAACGACTTAGTATATGGAACGCGTGGTTGAATCTCGAATCTACTTTTGGCACTCCCGAATCTCTCAACGACGTTTTCCAGGAAGCTGTGAGAACAAATGATGCGTCGGAGGTATATACGTACATGCTAACTGTGCACGCGAATGCTGGCAGACTTACCGAGTTGGAGAAATTAATCAGTACCATAATCGGCAAGTTCAAACAGGATTTTCAAATGTGGGTAAATTGTGGTGCCGCTTTACTCGAAGTCGGTCAGATGAACAAATCGCGACATATTATGCAACGAGCGCTACAATCCTTGCCCGCATCTCAACGTAAGTATATCATTTTATAGACACGATATTTTTTAATTTAATTTTAATTCATATTGTTTAAATTATTATTCTTGACTTTATTTGCGATTACAGATGTAAACTTGATAGTGAGATTTGCAAACCTGGAGAACAAGTTTGGGGAAAAAGAACGAGCGCAAACGTTATTCGAGAACATCCTAACTTCGTATCCTAAACGTGTCGATGTGTGGTCGTCTTACGTAGATAGTTTGATAAAATCCGAAGACATTGATATGGCGAGGTATAGATTTTGTACAATACCAATTCACATACAAATCAAATTAGCTAGTCAATGTACTCCGTGTTATGGCAAATGTGTTATTCATGTTTACAGGAAAGTATTGGAACGAGCGTGTAATCTGACACTTCGAGCCAGGAAGATGAAAACTCTGTTCCAGAAATATATCAGTTTCGAGAAGAAGTACGGTTCACCCGAGGCTGTAAACCGTGTCACTCAACTGGCTGCTGATTACGTTGAGAAGCAATGTAACCAGGAATAATGTGCACATGTAATATATGTAATATTTATATAACAAGAAATAATGTTTTTGATAGTTTATATAGCGAATATTGTCTTGTGCTCGCAATTGTTGCGATCGACTCAATACCGAGTGAAACCTTTTCCAAGAACCAGTTTCATCTCCTATATTAATTTAATCGGTAGATCAACTTAATCGAAAATTGTAAATGGCTCTAAAGTTCCCGCTCCCGCATCACTTTAGATTAAAGTTGAAATTAGATTGCAATTTGATCACAATCAGAATAAAATTCACTAAACTTTGATTCAATGAAATTCATAGTTGCATTTTGTTTGTATGTGTGCGAATGACTTGGCGGATAAAATTCTCTAGTGAGTAGCCAATCGACATAAGTTTTGTATTGTAGAACGAGCCTTAAGTTGCATTACTGTCCTTATGACTTATGACTAATGTCTTGCGTGCGAGGGTCGTGTTGGATTTATTTTTTGTTGCGCAGTTCGGGAATAAACGGTGCGAAGGTTCGGTAGCTCTTTCGCGTTTGCTTCATCATCAGCCGTAGGAGCGTATCTGAATTAAGGACACTCGCCCGCTGGGCTGTCTCAGCCCAGAAGAGCGAAGAGATGTCAATACGGACGGCGGTCCATCGTCTTGTGCAAAATGGTCGTGGCATATTGCGCTCATTACGAAACAACGAGCGCTTCCATTCAAAGGGATACGCAGATAAACAGCTCGACAAGATACACGTTTCCCAGAGAGGTAAACAACATTGCTTTCGCTTTCTCTGCTTAAATAACGTACATGTATGCGCACATTTGTGCAACAACTGTTGTCAATGTCTAATTCAGAGAAATCACGTTTCTCAAAGTTGCATTAATTAACATCGAAACAAAGACTACATTTTTATCAAAAAAAAAAAAAAATGTGAATGACTCAAATTAACAAGTTGATAAGTGTAAAGCTTATCTTCAGATATGGTGATAATAAGAACAAGATTGTGTTACTAAAATATTAAATAAAAGTAGTTGTTATAAATGGAGTATTTATAACTGATGATTTTAAAAACAATGTGGGATGAGAAGTTTGACCTTATATTGTTGGTTTGGTGCTCTTTTGGCTCAGTGGACCTATAAAGCTAGTTCATACGCCATTCTATGTCTTATTTTGATGATGGGTTTAAAACTGTGGATTGGGTTCCTGACACCCAGCCACAGAATTGTATATTTGTTTAAATTAACAGATAATAATAAAGAAAGTGGTGTAAAACACCGAAAATGTGTAAAACAAAACATCGAAAATTGTCCAAAAATATCCGCAGCGTAACTATGCACGTCCAACCGTTACGGCTGATGCAATCCACATCACCACTATGTGCATGGTGCAGTAGCGGCATAGAGTTTATATACCTTGTATTGTTGGTGTGTTATATTAAGTTTTTCTAACATATTTTGTTGTTGATTGAATGTTGGTGATGTGACTTGGTAAAGAGAATGCTCAACAGTATTTAGTATACTAATGGCTGTACTTATAACAGGCCAATCCCAGAGCAGTAACCTTCCTTGCCCGAATAGCGGCAATGTATGGAGTACTGGAAGGCATCTTGGCTACTTAGGAGCACATGCTCGACGCATCTTTGTTGAGAACATCTTGAAAAGGGTGACCAATAGTCTCGCGGCAGATTTGAGAAGACGAGCGGCAACCAGACTTGTTTTTGGTGATTCTGCGCCATTCTTTGCTCTTGTTGGCGTGTCATTAGCATCAGGTACTGGGATATTGACTAAAGATGATGAGCTGGAAGGTGTCTGTTGGGAAATACGGGTGAGTTTTGGTTTTTATATTTAATATTTTTACAAGAAAAAATTAATCTGAACTCTATATATGTATATATATTTAGTATATATATATATATTTATTTATTTATTTATTTATTTATTTATTTTCCACAGGAATCAGTTTCAAAGTTGCAATGGAACATGCCGAAAAATGACAAGAATTATGAAACTATTCCGATCGACGAGAATACTATGACTCTACAAAATTTTGTAATCGGACCTGTTATTGCTAAAGGTTGTTCGGCTGTTGTTTACGCGGCACGACTCGCCGATGTCAATATCAATCGGGACGAAAGCAACGATTCTCAGAACGAAAATAACGATTCGATAAACATCGATTTCAAAACAAAGGATATAAATGTGTTTCCGTTAGCCATAAAAATGATGTTTAATTACGATGCCGAGTCTAATGCTGCTGCTATTCTGAGGGCCATGTACAAGGAGACAGTGCCCGCCAGAAAACACGGAAGCAACGAGTTTGCTTCTTGGGATCGTAAGCTGGCGGAAATAAAAGTGACGCTGCCACCGCATCCGAATGTTGTAGCGATGTATTACGTCTTTGCTGATCGAATACCAGCGCTGCCTGGTTCATTGGGAATATATCCTGATGCTTTACCAGCCAGAATCAATCCTGAAGGATCAGGCAGGAATATGAGCCTGTTTCTGGTGATGAAAAGGTTTTTGAGAGACATAATTTTACGTTGTTCACACAATATAACTTACAGAAATCTCACTCATGTATCACCTTGTTTCAGATATGACGTCACGTTAAAACACTATTTGGCGAGCCAAAACGTCAATGCGCGAGTATCGATATTGCTGCTCGCTCAGCTTCTCGAAGCTGTAGTTCACATGAACGCAAACGGCGTAGCGCATCGGTAAACGATCATAAATTGTTGATTGGATGTTGTAAAACGTCGCGTAACCTATGATGCGATATTCAACTCGCATCTTCTATTTTTATGATTTAGAGATCTGAAGAGCGATAACATCCTGCTTGACTTATCGGAAAAGACTGACAACTGTCCGTCCTTGGTCGTGACGGACTTTGGATGTTGTCTGGCCGATAAAAAATACGGACTGTATCTACCCTACAACACTCACGACATCGATAAAGGTGGCAATGTCGCACTAATGGCGCCGGAAGTGATTACGGCGGAACCCGGATCGTTCACCAACATCAATTATACCAAAGCCGATCTGTGGACCGTGGGCACTATAGCGTACGAGATATTCGGAATGCAGAATCCGTTTCAAGGAAAAATGGGTGAAAAAGCCGCTCTAAGCAGCTGTGATTACACCGAAGACGCGCTTCCCGCGCTACCGAGCGACGTGCCGCCAATCATTAACGCTGTTATCAAGAATACATTGGCCAGAAGTTTATACAAGGTTTGTACAACAGAATGTTAACAGTCTACCGAATATAAAAATCGTATCAAAAGTGTGAAATTTATATCGAACTAACAAGAGCTTGGTTTTTACAGCGACTCGACAGTGAACTAGCGGCGACTATAGTGCAACTATATTTGTGGGCGCCTAGTTCGTGGCTAAAAAGCGAAGGGCAGTTACCATCGAGCAACGAGGTAAAATAGAACGCGCGCTATAGAGTGTTTATTCGACACGTAAATAATTCCAGTAAAATTTCTCTTAACTAAAACCCATCTTGTGTGCACGCAATACAGATTATGCAATGGCTCCTATGCCTGACTACGAAAGTTCTTTGCGAGGGACGAAGTGCGAATTTGATCCTGTTGCAAGAATCGGCCGTCAGTACGGATCGTGATACCGAGAGACGAAATGAGTACAAGAGAACGCTTTCAACGCGTTCTCGCGGAAGACGCACAATGCCGGAATATCAATTAATTGCGAGCTTTCTGAGCAGAGTAACGCTGGCGAATATTAGGACCGCCCTAAAGTGGATACATCGAAACGTGTAATCAAAGAAGAAAAAGGGTAGTATAAACAATAATCGTTATACTTACACAAAAACAATACGCAGCCAAAAAGCTTCGCAAAAAGTTTACGGAAAAATTCAATCATCCCCGCAGTATATTGCGTATACCAATTCAAAATTGCTGTTTTTTTCAGCATTCGATAACTTTGGATATATATTTCCCCCTGGGGGAATATATCCTGGTTGCTTTTTCTATATTGTTTCTCTTGAAACTTTCATTGTTATTTTCATATTCAACTTCCAGTATTTGATTTTGATACTTAAAGAACCACAAAAGGGCAATTTTTTGGAAAGCGATAATATTCGCTACAAATGTCGTGCAAACAATTTAAGACAACGATTTTCAAAGTATCGTCGTGCGAGCCCTTTTGTGATTCCAGTGCCTTGCATTGATGAGGGATACAGAAAGTAATTGTAAATTGTTTTATTTGTATGAATATTTACTCTCTTTGTGTACTGTTTTATTTATTCGGTGAATATTCATAGGTATATATATTTAACAATGGAAATATACTAGGAAAGATAGTGCAAATATTGCAACTCACTGAACACTGAGATATGTGTATGTTGAATATAAAAAATTATAATTTTAACCGTTAAATTTAGGCTGTGTTACAAATAGGGCCAAACTTCAAATACAACACGTTAAAATACGTTGTTACATGATGTTAGCTCAAAATTAAGAAAAAGTGTACGAGAAAATATATATTTTTAATTTATCTCCCTCATATTTTTGTAATTCACATCAGTGTTCTATTTACTAGAATGTTCGTAACGTTGGTTTTTTGCACCACGGTCGCGCTCACTTTCGTGCTAAAAGTGTCATCTTTATTGCTCGTTAAAAATGGAGAATGTAGATAGACTAACGCTTTCTTAGCACGAAAGCAACCCATGCATGCCTGACTTGCTACATTGTTTGCACTCAATGCTTCAAGTTTTCAAAATCTAAATTGTGTAAAGAAACACATATCGCTTTGTTATATTAAAGTCTTTTTTTTTACTCCACCGGACTTTTTCTTGGTGGAAAAAAAAAACTATGTATTACGCGCTTGGTGGAGTTTTTAAAAAATGTTGCAAAAGAGAAAGTCGCCAAATGAAATAAACGATTGATGAGCATTTATTGTTTTCCTTTCATTTATTTTTTATTACATCTATGTCATTTTTGTCTATGACAATAAAAGTAACGTATATACAATGTCATTCACACTAAGTCCAAATATATAACACACTTCACAAAATTTTTATTAATTGTTTTAACAGTTTTTTTATGCCGATTGTGCAATTGTTATAAATATTCGATATCGACTGAATTATTAACAAAGTCAAATGCACTATTATACTGCAAAATCGTATCTTTAAATGCTTTCAATTTAGTGATAGCATTTTTGTGTATTTTTATATTCTTTTTTTTGTATCTCACTGCCGTAATCATTTTGTCCAAGGTATAATGTAACCATAAAATGTTCGTATATGGTTCAAATTTTCGCCACGTATTCCTGCGCGCATTAAATCGACAATGTAAAGAAAACCTAGTTAAAAAAAAAAAGAAATAGCTTCTTTAAGCAAAAACTTAAAAACTTACCCTATTTTATCGCGCATAAGACGGTAAACCTCAAACTGATAATCGCCATACGCGGTGAACAAAGCCGGATCTACTGCGAGATCATTATACATGCAGTATCCTGCATATGACACTCTTGACAGAGTGAAATCTATTATAGACGCCTTAAAAAAAAGTTCGCTAAGATTATTAGATATTTAAATACTAAAAAAGTAATTAAAATTTTTTTTTTTTTTAACATACCTTCATTCCTTTGCTAGGAAGTTTGATCTCTTTCTCATTAAGATTGTAATATACATACGGCTCTTTCGTTCTCGATATCAATACATTGCCCCAATGCAAGTCTCTGTGCTCAAATTCAAGCGCTTTTTCCCCAACTGCGAGTGCGAATGCGATCTATAAAGTAGAAATTAGTGTACAAGTAGATTAAAAAATAATTACGCGCGGTAGTAGACGGGGTAACAAAGCACCGACCTGTAAAAATACAGCACAAGCTTCTTCCGCAGTCTGGAAGACAAAAGCTTCGAGATCCTGGCCACCGTGACTAAGTTCGAGAGTGATGTACAATTGATTTTCGCCGAACATGGACGGACAATCGTTGTCAGATCTTTTGTTGTCGTCGTAAATGTTCCAAAGCTCCACGAGCTTTTTTGGATATTTTCCTATAACACAGTTGACACTTTTGACATCCACAAATCCGTCCGTCCTGTACGTGGCATTCGATTTCAAATTAGCCAATTCTCTGCAACACACATTTTCTTTAGTCTTCCTCGACAACAAAAAAATTTCTAGTTTTTTTTTCTCGCACTCACTTCGCTATTACAATTTCGGACAGAATCTCGTTGAATTTCTTTTGCGGCTCACCGTTGACCGCTTCTTTACCCTCTATAGGAATAATCTTTAGAACAGATTTGGTGCCGTTGTGTTCGTACAGAAAGACTTCTCCGTAAACGCCTTCACCGATTTTATGGCAGTGCTTCAAGTATCTGTCAATAAAACCAAAACGGTTGAACGATAAATTAAAATAAAATGTTAATATTTAGGTACGTACGAATCTGGAAAACATTCTGAGAAGGGTAGATAACAGTTCTGTGAACATCGTTGCAGGACAACGTTCCTCGCGGTTATGGACTTTCTGTCGACAATCGGGCCGTGTACGGATAATTTCTCTCGATCTACAAATATCCGACAGTAAATCAACAAACTTTACAACACATGTGACATATATAGTAAATAAATACACGTCAAAGTGTATGCTTACGTGATATTGCGAATGCTTCCAGCAATGAAGCGTCTTTCGTATCGCATTTGGAGTTTGTACTGTTAAGTACAACTCGCACCGAGATTCTTTTAGACAGTCTGACATGGTTCGTCGGATTGATCGCGATGCATTTATTCGCGTCGAGCGACAGCGCATCGGACACATCAATTGCGTTGCACGACAAATTCGTAACATCCTTGTCTGCTTTCAAGCAACACTGAAGAAGTCCTGCGCGCAACAATCGTTAGTATTAGCTACACAATATCTATTTGTCAGAAGTATCGCCTACTTTATGTACATGTACGTGAAGTATCTTATTCATTTACTGACGCTAAATGTAAGGTATCGGGAAAATATTCAAAAGTCGAAAATAAGAGCCACTCTAATACTCATACCGTATCAAAATTACCTTGTTTCTGCATATCTAGTACGTCTCTGACGCTGGACCTCCAATTTTTTCCTTTCCCTACGCTCATTTTATCTAAGTTTTCTTCATTGTTTATATTGGTTAGTATGGACAAAGATCTGGCCCAGTGCTTGCCGGACTTTAGGAAAATTTTTTCCACTCCTATTTTATCGTCATTCTCGCACAAATTATTCACCGCTTCGAGACCATTCATCTCGGATCTTATTGCACTTGTTTCAACACCAAGAACTTTACTCGACTGCGTGGAATCGTCAATTAAGCTTTCGAAGATATCCGACATACTCAGTTGCCACTTGGCGTATTGAGTTCTCTTCGCCGTGACTCTGATCGGATCTTCCAATACCGCGAGCATCGCGCGTTCCCCATCCGTTTCATCGAGTACGTGCTTACCAACGTTTGTTCCGTTGGTGATTGTGTCCTTAAAGTTCTCAGAAAGTTTTGTATTCACATCTGTTACGGATTGCGACATCGACTGATTGTCTTGAGTTTCGTTTTTGCATTTCACTTTCGTACGGGTGATATCTGAATTTTCAAATGTCGTGTGTGCGTTTGACGACTCGAGCAAGTGTTTTTCCAATAAATATTCGTTTATTTTATTGTCTTCAGTTGCAGACCTTGTCGAATATTTACAATTGGTCATTGTATCGCTAAACAACGATTGCGAGCGATCGATGCTTGCGGACAACGCGCTCAGAGAACACGTGGATGTCTTATCGTTTTGTGCGTCAAGTTTTTGTGTCAGTGCTACGTAAATTTCGTTGTCCTCAAGACGCATTTTCTCAAGTTTGACGAAAGAATTTCTAGTTACTTGCGTCTGCTGAGATAATACCAAGATCTGCGTCTGTTCTTCGTGCACGTCTATGTCCGATTCTTTCGGAAGTTTACTCGACGAACAAAAATCTTTTCTATCGGATCTATTGGAAGATACGATATTCGAAATATCTCTCTCCGAACGTTCATCGAAATGTCCGTCAAAGGAATTTCCAATTAATTGTGTCTGAGTTGTGTCTAACAGTGAGATTTGCGTCTGTTTGTTTTCTCGCATGTCTCTATCCGGTTCTTCCTGAAGTTTATTCGGCGAACGAAAATCTTTTTCATCGAATTTAACAGAAGACACAATATTCGAAATATCTTGCTCTAGAGATACGTCCGTTTGCACATGTAAATTTGGCATGTTGAAAACTGTACCATTAATTGGAGACAATAATATCGAACAGATGGGAAGTCTGTCGAGTCTTACGCGCTTGTTAATAGGAGTGCTAGAAATAATAGATTGTCTTTTCTTCGTAGACGCCGCATCGACTTTTCTTACAGTCTCTCTTGCTTGCTTCGCACTTGCAGGACTAGTTTTTACTAAATTGTTTCTATTTCTTGTAACATATGGACAAAACACGCTACTGTTACGAGTAGTGGTTTCTGATGAATTTTTCTCGTCTTCTGCAGCGATCACAGAATTTACACTTTTCTTATTCTTTAATATCCAAGATTTAACAACACCATCGTCTAACACTACGAAACATGATTCGAACAAGTTATGTTTAAAGTTTCTAACGGTATTGTCGTCTGAAATCAATTGTGCGTCAGTCTTTTTTATTGTTGAACTATTTTTGTCAGTCTCTGAAGTATTCACATATGAACTTGTCACGTTACATGACGACGAATCTCGTTCGTCTTTTAAAGATTTCTTTTTATGCAATGTGTACTGAACAGCATTTAACTTAACAAAACACGGTCTGATATCTTTAGCATAATTTGATATGTATTTTGAGTCAGCTTCAGAGCGGGCACTTCCCATCAATCCATTGTGTGAAGAAGTTTCATCATCAGTTGTTGAAATACTCTGGCTTAAATACTTCTTTCCATTGTTACACGAAATATCTGGCTTCTTTGTAGCATTTTCCAGAATACTTACATCAGAATAAACATCTAATCTTTCTTTATGCAAGTCCCTAGACTCTTTAAGCTGCCTCTGTTTGTTTCTTCGTGTGCAATATGCTTGTTTTCTTTGTCCCTTTTTATTACAGCGCAATATTAATAAACAACTAAGGAATGCGAACCACATTAATTCTTATGTAGACTTTACATACCTGTGCTTTTCGTGGCTGTTCACCTTTTTCTTGGATGTTACTCCCTGGAGTTGTTCTTGTTCTTTTAGACACTGTTTTCTTTGAAGCCATTTTTCTTTTGCGTCTTGTTGGGCTTTTGTGTTTCCTAGTCTTATTATTTAAGTGTGTTTTAGATGTATTATTGCACACAGGAAAAATTGGCAAACTAGGCAAACTAGGTTCACAAAACTTTTGGCTTTTATTGTTAATATTAGTATCACTGTCACTGCTGCTGTGCCATGAAGAATCTTGATATTCATCTGGTGGACGAGGTGGTACACTGCAACATACAATATGCAAATTACAAACTGAGAATGTACAGAGAAACTTGACTGTACATATTTAAAGCTTACACTGCTCCTTTAGCAATTCTGTCAAACGTCGTTTCAAACGGATCATTCAGAGAATCGTTAGGTGAGTTTTTCACATGATTTGTTTCTACGTTATGTTTGTCAATCAGTAAAATAGGCGCTTCTAAACCTATAACAGCAGTTTTTTTCCTCTGGTAAGTCCGAAGTGGTTTTTTGAACATTTTTTCAAGTTACAGTGTGTACATCACGAACTATTAAACAGTCACTTATTTAAAACAATGAGAAATCGTGTTAGGAAGCAAAAACAATTTATTTTGCGAAAATCGCTTAATATCACACTCAAAATAAGCCTCTTATCGCCGTTCGTTTACATTACAAAACGTTTGTATTCGTTCGAGTTGCCGACATGTAGGTAAGTCTTGAACTCATTTTCTTTCCAAAGCCAACAGGCCAACAGCTGCAAACGCGCGGTTTTTTCGCGCATGTGCAGTTCAAACGCTTGCAATGCCATTTTCATGAAAGACTTAGGGTCGTTACATACAAAATGACACAGCCGTGTGTGTATAGCATAAGTGTCGACCAATGAGCATCTCGCACAAAGTCGCCATATTCATATTTTGCGGAACATAGCGTAATGCTATGCTAGATGCTGATTGGTCGAGACGATGTTAAGCTGTTCACATGACAGCTGCCATTTTGTTTGTACGCCACTGCCCGAGAGTTGGAGATGATTGGTCGATTTGTCAAATTGACGTCATCGGTCGCTCCGGTAGCGACTCAATTCGTACCGGTTGAAAACGCTAAATCGACGAATTCAAGTTTTAACACAATTACTGTATTATACTTAAGTTTTATTATTTATTAAACATTCGGATTTCAGACAATACAAAAAAATCAACGCAAGATAACAGGTATGTAAAACAATTTGCAAAGTTTTCTTTCTCGGCTCACTTCTATATAACTTACTTTACATGAAGTCTGTCGCGTTGCTTATACTTTTTATTAGTATTATACATATTAGCATTATTTACGGCTCATACTTTGATCATAAAAAAGAAAGATGTAAAATTGTAAAAAGTACACGCATCACAAAGAAACAATTCTTCAACGTGAATCTATTTCTTTGACACATCGGGTCTTTGTTTCGCATTTCTTATTTTAAAATTGTCGCTTTATTCTCTCTTCTTTCAAAGCTCTCAGATTTGTTTCATTTTCTTCGGATGAGTCGCATCGTTCTTGTCGGACAGTTTCTTTCTCTTCAACGGTTTGCTTTTTGCGCCGCAACTTGACACTGATTTGCTCGTAGGTGTTAAATTTTCAAATTCTGATTTCAGCATGCAAATTGGCACGAAAGAGAACTCGCTTCTGTCTTCTAGACAATACACGCGAACTTTCGCGTGAACTTCGTAACATGCCAAATCGGGAGACATATGATTTAAATGTCGTCGGACAGGTAGACACGCCAGATATCCCGAACTGTTGCGCTTCACGAGCACGAGTACGAACCACTCGGTTATCATTAGAATTTTAGCTCTTAACGTAATCCCGAGGGGAAGTGCGGGCAACGTATCTTGTTTCGAGCTGATGCTGTTTATTATTCCTGGTAACAGAGATACGTGAAGACAGTCGTCTTCTTTCCAAAGAACTACGCCGTTTACTAACTGTCCCTTTTCATAGTTACCGTAACTATGTTCCTTCTTTGCGAAAGCCTTGACTCCGTCACACACGAGTATCTCAATACCATCGCAACTGCAATTCACAACGGGACCAGAAACCTTCTGACCTAAAGTTATCTTCGCAAGCGGATGGTCCCCGATCAGTTCGTCTAGTTCTCTCGTTGTTCTGAAATACAACGTTAACAGGTCCACCGGTGCGTATATTTTCATTTTGTGGTCGTTAAGCGTATTTTCCCAAACTTCGGTCAAATTCAGCGTCAGATGTAATAGTTTTTCTCGTTTGTTAATAGCTTTAACTCCGGCATACAGTAATTGATGTTGCTGTAACAGTTCGAAGTTGCTGGTGTTCAGTTTCGACACGTATCCATATCTATCGTAATCCTCAACGGGCAGAACAACTCTCACGATGCCTTGCAATGTGTCGTAGACTGAACATAGAATGGAACTGCCCACTTTTAACGAACTGAAACTCGTTTCTTCGGGTAGAGGTATGAAAATACGTGACAACAGTAATCGCGGTTTTGTAGCAAAAACAGTGGCTCTAATTGTATCTCCGAGATTGTACTTCCACATCAATTTATAACCGAGTTTAACACACGGGGACAAATGACCTGCCGGTAAGAAACCATTTTCGTGTGATCCGTTTTTATCGCATAACTGCACGGTAAGCATTCCGTTCATGTCTTCGGGTTCCATTGTTCTTCCAATAATTATCCCTTCAACTGATTCTCTGACAGAAAAACAGCTCTCGATATCTTCCGATTCTTCAAGAACAAATTCCAATTTCAGTTTCTTTTTCTTCTCATCTATCGATTTAACGCGCACTGCAACAGTTTGGCCAACGAAGTTACAGTGGTTATACATATCGCTTGAACCTGCGGTGTGCGGCAAAAATCCTCTGACATCTCCGTAAAATCTTATAACCAAGCAATTTTCTTGAACGTTTACTACTGTACCGTGATATATTGACCCGCATTTTGCCTGCGAAATGTCGCATAGAACCGGTAGGTTGCTGTGTATTAATGAATTTTTCAGAGTAAACTTTACTCGAGACGTCCAGGGATCTATACTCAAAACTCTCGCCTGAACAGATTTACCGATAAGCTTGCGCACTTCGTTGGTGAAACCGTTATCGGATACGTGTTCCGGTGGTACGAAACCTCGAATAAATTCTGTTTGCACGAATACGTGATTCTTGTCGTTAACATCCGTGATTTGTACCTTGACAACATCGCCAATTTTAAGATCGGAAATGAGTTTTGCTTTCAACAGTAGGTATTCCATCGAACACAAGTGAAGCTGTTCCATCCATCTGTATCCAATTATTCTGCATTTATGTGTGGTACCTGGTGCAAAGGTAGTTGGTATCTTATCAAACGGAACGCCAACTTTGTATGAAGGTACTAATCCAAAAGCACGGTTTACGGACGATTTGTCAGAGGAAGGCAATCCGATCAATATCCCTTCCCTTTCTCTTATTTGTAAAACTTTGGTCTTATCTATGATATCGCCGTAATTGAATTTCCTTTTACGATCGTTGATCAATAAAGAAAAATACGCCAGTTTCACAATAGGTAGCACGTACAATAACATGCCGGTTACTTCCATATCATTTTCGTATTTACTTATGTCTTTGTCCAAGTACAAGTCGTGTACGTATCCGATGTTATTTTCTCCGAATGCAACTTGGAAGCCGTTCTTGATGCGTTTTACAATGCGAAGAGACAATTTCGTTCCAGGTGTTATACTGTCTAAGAATATCGTGTCGTACGTGCTGACTTTATCAATTATCTTCTTCTTGGCTGTCAGTTGAACAATAGAGACATGATCTGCCGTTTTTATCTTCTTAACGACGCAAAACAGTTGATTACCTGGCACTGAATAAATTGTAAGGCCAATTAGTTGTCTTGTACACAGATTAATATAAATTTAATAGAATATATACGCTAATTGCATATACTTACAGTAAGACTTTCCGTTATCAATATTCTCGCTAGATAAAAATCCTTTGACATTAATCATACCCGTGTCGATTACATATCCATTCTCCTCTACGCTCATAATGGTGCAAACAATTTTTGCACCTTTTGCGAGAAATCTACTAGAAACTCTTTGATTTATTAATTGTGGATCCAGAGATACAGAAATCTTGTTATCTTCACAATTTTTTCTCTTGATATAACATACTACGTAATCACCAGGATTATACAAGTTTGATACAGGTTGAAATTCAAGTAAATGAGTCGAATCCGAACTGGTGTCGGATATAAGTTTAATACCGGTTGAATACGATCGGCTGAGATCGAAAGGCGTTATAATTCCTAAATGACCACCGGGTAGAGACACAACTATGTCATCTCTTTTTACAATATTAACTCGACCAAGAATCGTCATTTCTTCCTGTATATCTTTTTTACGTAAACAGTGTACTACATTGAGAAGAAATGTGTCCTCTATACTTTTGTTATTCCCTCTTTTTGTCTGAGTTTTATGTTTTTTCTTCTGTTCACGCCTTTTATCCAATAGCTGAAGCAAAAAACAAAAATTATATCTGGATCATTTATATTTGATCATAAACTAAAATTAATTTATTTTACCATGTGTATTAAAACAACACAGAGTAAATGTATACGTACATCTAAAGATTTTTTTACATTGAGGTTTTTACCTCCTCGTGGAAAACTTTCCAACGCCATCTGAAAGAAGTTCAAATATTATAGCAAGTAGAAAATACAGATATCTGAAAAATTATTGTTTTGTTTTTAATGCAATATTTACACTATGAGCAAATGCAGATTTGCTCTGTAAAAGTTGCACTTGCACATGATGCATTAAGGTATGAATTAAAAAATTTGCTTTGTATTTACCGTGTCTTATTGTTAATTCTGTGCTGGCCTATTTGAGTTCAAAATACTAGCATGCACTTTGAAGGTTATTGAGAAAATCTTGAACCTATCAAATTAAAATTTGATAATAGTTATATTATTATGCAGAACATGTTGTAGAAATATTTACTAATATAATTAAATAATTATTACACTAATGTTTTCTTACCTTTTAATCTATATAAATCAGGATCTCATCCAACCACATCCAATGCATTCAGAAGTACAATTCACATGGCGGTTATAGCACGTGGATGCTGGCGCACGCAGAAGAACCTAACTTAATCTGACAAACGCGGGTCAAATACGAATCTCGTCTAGGAGTAGGAGGATAGCGGAGAAAATTAAATTATGCGGGATATGGATAACAGGTTCCGAACACTTAAGTTGCAAGGAATAAAGAGATGCTATAACATTCGCAATTGGATGCAAAAATTAAATGGAAAAAAAATGCAGCATCTATCACAGATTTTAAAATATTTAACAATCTTTTTATTTTTACTTAGTAAATAATTTCCGAGATACAAGATATGTGTATATCTTTAGGAGACTTGTGTCACTACAGGTAACTTTTTTTTATCTTTCAAAACTGCTGTTAAAAAATCTTTATATAATGTAAACATCAATCGATATAATTATAACATATTGGTTTTACATCGAGTTTGGACGGCACTTTGTGCTCTATCACATGGACTTTGATGTTCTTGATGATATTGTGTTTCTTGCGTGTCGCTTCCACTATAGCGGAGCAGTACACTTTTAGAGAGAAATAATAGATAAATTCAATGCTAGTGAGTATCGAATATCCAAGAAACAAACCCGCGATACCACCGAAGGAAACCACCAGGTCCAAGTAACCGAATCGAATTTTTCTTCTGAAAAACATGACGGGCCACGTAGTCAAACCAATTTTGCATATCTTGCTTTTCTCGTTTGTATCGGGATCGTTGTAAACCGCTATCTTGTGACAACTATATGCGATGTGATCGCAGGGCAGCAGACAATCGCAGTCTGTTGTCCCAGTGCGATTAGTATTTGCACACGAATATTCAGAGAGAGAGCATTCTCGATAATCTCCGAACTCGGCCAGAAACCACGGCACACAGCCGCATTTCGCGAACACGCGTCTAGACAGACATCGCAGTTCGCAATTGTTCACGGTCAGAACCTCGCTGTCGTAATGACACTGCCGTTGCGACCGTCGTAACATTTTAAGATCCGACGTGGTGTAGGTGATGTACGCTTCAATTTCGATTGCCACCGGCTCGTAAATCACATCTACCGGTTTCTGATCGCGCTGCGGCCCGTCGTCCATTTTATTCATCAGATACAATCTTTTGGGGAAAAGAAGAAAAAATTAAATAGAGCCTGGTGCTCGCGAAAAGTATTCGTGACACAAAAAATATGAAATTTTCAATAATCATACATCGACTACATAAGCAATCGTGAATGTAGTTTAAATTGTAGTTACTTAAATGGGTAAATCGCTGGCGCGAAGGAAAACGCCCAGGAAGAATTCGTTATTGTAAGAGTTTTCGAAGCGTTGAACTTGCAACACGCACCGACGGAAGTGACTACTTTTGTGAGAATTTTGGAACATGCTTCCTCCTTTCCGCTTAAATATTGCAAGGCGCAACAATGTATACATGTATATTTAGTAAAAAAAAAAAAAAACAAAGAATGTAAAAAATTATTTAATTTTTACAAGAAAAAACATATTTTATTTGTTACAGTTTACCTGAACGTGCAATTACCGTAGAACGCATCGCAATCGGGCGTTAATGAATAAAAAATGCTGCGAAAATTATTTTCGTCTTGCAACTCATCTTGCAGCGGTTCAATAGCTTCGCCCCATCGCCAATTGTATACTTTTTCATATACAGTTCTTTCATTCTACATTTGCCACGCGAATAATTAAAATTAATATTTAAAAAATTTCAGTAAAGTAGAAAAATACATGCCTCCCTTAAGTTAGAATGGTTCAGTTGAGACCAGTCGAAGCAAAGAAATATCTGCGGAAAATCGAGTTTAATGTTTTCGGTGGATGTATCCACTTCGCTCAGAGTTGGTTCTCTTTGAAATTTATCCCAGATTGTCAATATGACCCAGATTGCAGCACCCAGTGAGGACACGGTTAATATGAACCATATTATTCTACGCAAAATAAGTATATTCTGCAGTTTATTATATATTTTTATTATTTTATTGATAATATTTTGTAAGTTTATTAATTTTTACACTTTTGCATATATGTTACAGTGTTCAATAAAATTGTGATGCGCACTAATACCTCTCCCACTTCCGTAGCGATAAGTCCACGATGTAAGGTATGCCGTGCAATGAGTTTTCCAGAAAATACTCCTTGCTCCTGTATTTCAGACTCGTACGTAATTGTGACAACGAGATTCCGTATTCGTATTTCATATTATATGCGTATATTTTACAGCAACACAATTGCGAAGAAACAAACTGACACACCAGCAGTAACTCTTGCGAATTAACACTTTATCGTTACGGCCATTAGAATGACATAAAGTTGTCGTTTTGATTTAGCTCTATCTCATCGTAGAAATCTATCGCGTGACTTGTCAATTATTCAACGAACGTGCAAAGTTTCATGCAAAAATTATAAAACGAAAAAAATTCATTTGTCCTGGCGACAATTATTTATCGGTATTTTGTTTCTCTTCTCAGTTTCCTCCGGAAATTACATAAAGACGTATATCACGTATATCGGACGCACCTTTAAACAATTTACATCCTTTTTTATCCTTAATCGACGATTACTTGCAAGAAACGCTTTTCTCTCCGCAAGTATTGTTCCGAGTTGTAAGTTATTATTCCAGTTGTTTCTTGTCATTTCAAGAATCACCCATCTCGCGTAGAAACACAAACAGCTCCGGTCCTCTTCGTGTGCTCTCGCCGCTTTATTTTTTTTGGACCATTCTCTTTACCGTCGCCATCTGCACGCATGCTGACTTTGACGTTCGCTCGCGCGAACGACATTTGGTAACGCATTGAGTGGGTGTAACCAACCCTCGCTTGCATCCCTTCCTTACATAGGATTTGATTTCTAACAGCGTTTTCTCGCAATGATTCATTTAAACCAATTTTACGTCATTCAAGCTCGAAATTGTCACAACTACGAATTTGCTCGTTAAGTATTTTGTTAATAAAAAATTTCTAAATTGGAAGATTGACAAATGATATTTACATTTTAGATCTGACGGGAACTTGGATCTCCACCCCATTCGAAAAAACAATAACTGGCGGGCGAAGATATGACGAGTCGATTGCTTTCGTCGAACGGGCCTGATGTATATGAATCGAAGAAATATCTCGTGGAAGACGATGAAAGAAAAAGAATGAGGACCGGCGCTATTCTTGCGTCCAGGTGTGAGTTTGTAACGCCAGTATAAATATACAACACTTACGCCATTCCGAAGAGGCACTTCGTGAACTATTAACGTATCTCCCCTGCCCCGCGTTTACGTTGCCACTTTTGTGTCTCGACTCGATTTCTCTCGCGCGTATTTTGGATCTTTACAAGCCGTAAAGATCCACTCGCTCTCATTATTAACAAATCCTCAATCGTTATAGCGTCAATCTCGCGCCATCCTGAGCATCAGTCGCGCGCTGCTAACGTCGGAAAGCATAGTCCTTCAAAATTATTTCGAATCTCACAGAAAAAAACGGTCTTCCGTCAGCCGTTAGTCGTCTGAGGTTGCGAGAAAGAAGCGGTAGACTCTCGCATGTGTCTTGTAAAAAACTTTGACAGAAACCACTGAAGTAATTTTTCTCTTATTAAGGTATTAAAATTTAGAATCGGTGAATTTTTAAATCACCTACACAAAACTTGTAAAAAAGTGAGGATAAACGAGTTGAGAATATTGTGTATAAATTGATTTTCGGTTCCGGTGCTTTCCGTGTCGAAAATCTCAAGTGATTTCTGGCGAGTTTTGGCGCGAGCATATACATTCGCGCGCTACACAGATACGCATTCATCGGGACACGAACACACATTCAGCAACACACATGAGTTCTGTACGACACTCATATTCTCGTAAGTCGAGTCGACTTCTTTATCATGATTGAAAGCTGAAAAGTCGAGTTGTTTGCGAGTAACGTATAAAAGAGAATGAGGGTGAGGGAATGATATATCAAGCTGAACGGGATCATGATATGGCGTACTTTTTATATTTTTTACTCGCTCTCTTGAAAATTACGCCATATAAAGATCACGTGCATTTTGTCAGAACAAAATGCAATCGCGTTAATTTAATTTAATATATTGCGCAAATGACCATAACAAAAATGTGAAAAACATCTTGAAATCTTATAATTTCGATTGTTTGTATTTATTTTTATTTTTTTTGTCTTCTATCAAAAAGAAAAAGTGTAAGATTTACGACTTAAGATACGTTTTACGATTATTTCTTAAGAATACGTAAAACGATAAGCAGCTGCGATAGCGTTGCAGCATCTTAATTGTACTGATGCCGCAACGTATTTATCTGTCCAAACGATTTGGGATTATTTTATGTCTAGATAAAAGTAACTCTCTAGATAAATATTCATTTAGAAAAAATTCACTGTACATACAGTAAAATTCTCGTCGTGTAGTGACGAGTTCTACAATTTTACTTGTATAACGTATTTTGATTACATTTTTTTTAATTCATGTTTCTTTCCTCACGATTAAGATACGTTCCCGTTTTCTGGACACCGAGCTCGGCGTCTTCGCGGCCCAGACTTTTGACGCCATTTGATGTGCATATAAGAATATTCGTGCAAAACAGCGTGGGTGGACGGTACAACGATAAAAGACACACCCTTGCTTAAGAAATTCGGAAGCTTAACGAAGGGCTTAACCGGTGAACCAGCGTTGTCTTCCGACGATAGTGTAGGTCGAGCCGACGGACACACAATGATGAATCGAGTTTAAAATCTCGCGTAAATCCTCGTCGCGCGCACATGTGTTTGTATACCACGTATGTGCGTACACACGCGAGACCTCGCTGATGTTGCTTCAGCGCGCGTTATAGAAGAGAGCGAGGGAATCTCAAAGGCGGTCTTCAGTTTCAGTGAAACATTCATCGAAGACGGAATACATCTCGCGTCTCCGCTTGTCGCTTCCTCCACCTACTTCTACGTCACTCCCTCGTCGAATCACCCTCCCGAGTGTGTGAGTGTGCGTGCGAGCCTTCGGCTTCTATATAGCATAGAGTTTTTAGCAGCCGTGTGTCCGCGTCAACCCCCTCGAGGGGACTCTCGAAGGACTTCCGTTCTCCGACAATATGACACTTTGTCATTCCGGCGCAGCCCTCGGTCAGGATTACCCGGTGAACCGGCGATGGAAATTCGAGAAACCCGGCAACGAATCTGAAGCGCGGATCTAACTCAAGAATACAAAGAAACGAAAATGTGGAGTTGGTTCGGTGTCCTGTTGCGCGTCACGTAATATCACGTACATATGATGTGAGCAACGCGGTGATTTATCACCGTTCGCGGCCAGTCGTCAATTTCATAAATTTCCGATAAGACCTTTAATCTACCAAGGTCCGCGCGGAGCGTTCACACAAGAAGCAAACGCTGAAAGAAACCGTCTCGCCGATGTAATGCCGATGCAATTAGCGTGCAAACGGTAATTGCTACCTTGTAGCGAGGAGAGAGAAAAAGAAGAGTGTAAAGTGTAGCAAAAAAACGAGAGTGCAAGGAAATCATTTCCTTGGATCGAGAGGTGGTTTCAGTTTCGTTGTTCTCGCTCGCACGTGAGCGTAAACGGAAAGATGCCGCGAAAAAGGGGTCTCACGCTTGCCGAATCGCGAACAGGTAAGATATGGTTTGACTTGATATATATAGAGATCTTTAACTGAACTTATATTTAGACATTGATGAGTTGTGTTCTGTAATTTCTGTCAGTAGTTAAATAATAAAAATATTACGATGGATCTGTTTACATTAGAGATGTGCTCAAAGCACTTCTGTTATGAAATCTGAGCACACTCAACAAGTACTGAATATACAGTAGCTCGTTCTTCATCCAAATGGGTTAATAATTCAAAGGACAATATCAAAAGTCAAATTTTAGTTCAAACGCTAACAAGAGAATTTGCCATAATTCTTGATAACGAAAATAAGTTATGATTATTACTTCACATAGTGTTACATTGACTATGAGAACAATCCGTTGTGTCGATAAGGATTTATACAAATATTTTACAAAATAATGATGTACACGTATTTCGAATAAATTTCTTACACACACATACAAGCAGTTTGTAAATTTTTGCATATATATTTATTACACATTTTTATTTACGCATATGTGCAGAAGTTATTGGTGATTGAATATTTTTCCAAGTTTATGTTTACGATATAGATAGCGCGGAGTGGGATACGACGTAGCAATATTCTAAGAATAAATGAGGTATATAGCGCAATAATGAATAATTGCTGGTCAGTCTGTGAATACTCTTCTATGTGCGCAAAATTCCATCGGAATTTATCAAGTCTCAAAGATGTGAAAATGCATAGTTGTATTAATGGGAAAATATATCTACGGAACATATGTTTGAAATATCGATATAAAACGATGAATTAGACACAAGATAAAAAAAAAACAAAAAAACAAAAAAAAAACTCGTAACGTAAAAACCTATTTCATATCTCACGAAGCAAAATGTCAGATATATCTGAAAAGAAATTAGAAACTTTTTTTTAGAAGGGGTCTTTCCGTTATCGTTCAGAGTATCTCTCCAGTTTACTGATAAATCTAGTCCAAGACACGATTATCGCGGGTATGCATTGTGTCTACAAAATTAAAACAAAATATCGAGCTAATTTTTTAATGTCTTTTACTTTAATGTATACATACATTTATAATATATATTATATATATACATGTGTGTGTGTGTGGAAAAATTGTAAAATATTTGTTGAATATTCTTCGATTTTCTCGCAAAACAATCAACATATTTTGTGCACTAATCAAACAAACTAGACTGTATATATTTATTTGTACCGTATATTGTCTTGCGCGATTTGCCAATCTCTTTCGACTCCTTCATGAATCGAACGTTTAGGCAGGATGAGGCGTTCGGGCATATAATGCCTCTTTGTAGTCCGCCAGGTCTAAAGTTCGGATTTGCAAAAATAAACGCGTCTCAAGCACACGTGGTAGCATTGAAATCTCCAAATTTACCATTAACCAACCATAACAGTCGAAAGAAAATACTGATTCAATTAGAATCAAATGTCACTCTTGGGCTTGCGGTTTCACTAAATCACCCGTCAACTTGACAGATAACTATTTTTAATTAAAAATAAAAAGACAAATAGTCTACTCGAGCTGAGCATTTTTGAAAAGAGAGTTTTTTTTTGCGAAATATTTTACCTTTCTATTCCATTATCTGTAAAAATTATTTTGATACGAAAAAGAAGGCTCAATATTTTTTGCTTAATGTTGACGTCATAACTCGATACGATTGCGATATTGAAGAGAGTTCAAAAGTTTTCGTACAAATTACACGAACTCGCATAAATTACGAAATATACGACCGCTTCGTTATGAAGCGCGTGTACAACGAACTAAAACAATTCTTCGTCGATTTTACTACGACTTGTGTGCTATCGAGGGTCAGTCGGCGGAGGCAGTAGTTTTATGCTGCGTAACAGCAAAGAGCAGAGGTCGGTAATAACGTAACGTAAATGCGAAAATCCCCGCGTAATTGATTATAATCCTAATGACGCGCGTTGCGTCGGAACAAATAAATTAATCTCTCAGATAAATCGCGAAATCGGTCATCATCGACCCGGGACCTTTTGCGATCGCTCTCAACTTCCGATATCGAAACGCAATGTATCCGTCGCGAAACGAAGTTTGCAAATCCGTAACAAGCCCGCTTACGTACGTTCTCGAGCGACGCGTGACCGCGTTGAAATAGGTTCACGCGAAAAATACGCGCGGATCTCGTAAGTACGGAAAAATTTTATAACGAAGATACTCAGGCACGGAATATACGGAACGATAATAGGTACGTACACATAGCGAGGCTCGTTGTCGGAGAGCGCTGACCGCAGAGATAACGCTTTGACCCGTTACAAGATCCAACAGTACCAAATGAATGTCTTCACTGTGTCTCTCCGCTCTCCTGTGCCCAATCTGCGTATTACGCCGGCCCTTTTTCTCTTCCCTGGCTGCCCTTTCCGCGCGACGGTCCGTTTACAACAATCCTGCGAATCCGACAGCAATTTTTGCCGCTCATACAAAGCGGCGCTCACAAAAGTTCTCTTCACTGGACATTAACGTAAACGCAGTTCCGATGAAAAACATCCTGTGTTATCTATTTTATTTTGACACCACAGAGTTATCGGTGAGCGCGTCTAATCAGCAACAATCAGACGTGTTCGTGGAACCGCTGTCGGACGGCAGCACCGAGATAAAAAACTGCAAAGATCGGCCGCACATTTGCGGAAAGGAGGCGGCGTGTCGCAGCTTCGAGGACAACTCGTCCAAGTGCGTCTGTCCACACGATTTGTCATCACCCACACGGGACTTACGATGTCCGAATCGTCTAACCGGTAAAAATTGATCGCAACTGCATACAATAGCTGAAAAGAATTTAAATTAAAAGCCAAAATTTAAATTTAAAATTGTTACATTTATGTGACAAAGAGACACTTACTCTGATTTGCTCATGAAATATCGTTTTCTTTTATAAATTGTAATTGTTTTTTAGTTCCCCTGACACCTCGACCAATACACAACATTATACCCCCATCTTCGAGCACCAGCAACAGTACAAATAGTACGAGCGGGTTTCCGGATGCTGAGCAGGTATCTTTGCTGCTAGCAAAAGTAAAATGTTGTGTTTACTATAATAACATATCTTCTTCCTAAGTATGATAAATTATTTATATAAAATTGAAACGGCAGGTAGAAGAGCAGATCTATAGAGTACCTGAAATAATAGGAGTATCTATCGCATTCTTCGTCGTAGTAATATGTTTATTGGGGATTTTATATGGCGTGAGAAGACGGAGTTACAGCATCAAGTCACAAAGAAGCTCGCTCTATGTGAGTCATTTCATTGAAATGTTAAGAAATGTACAGTTTGTGATATATTAGAAAGTTATATTAAAGAAAGGTCTATAATAATTCGTAATAACAAAATAATTATACTATTTCTCGTCTCAGGCGACTCCGATAAATCTAAAGAAAGGATTGTTGTTGGCGCACAAGTACACGCCTAATCCTCAATACTTCACTTGCGCCTCTCCGGAAGTTCCGATCATAGAACGCGAGAGCCTCGTATTTCTTCACGACATCGGCGAGGGATGTTTCGGAAAGGTTTACAAAGGTGCGAAATCGCTCAAATCTGATTAAATTCTAAGTGTTCCCGCGTGAAAGTAACTTGAAATATCGAACACCCCAGGTGAGTGGCACAACGGCGACACAAAGGAGATTGTCGCCATCAAAGTTCTAAAAGACAGCGCTACACGCGAGACCGAAGAAGACTTCATGCGAGAGGTCGATATAATGTCCACGTTCGGTCACACGAACATTCTGTCCCTGAAGGGGATGGTGCTGCGGGACGCGACGAACAATCCGTGGATGGTGTTCGAGTACATGCCATACGGCGATCTCGCCGAGGTGCTGCGAGCGAACTATCCGCAGTTCAGATCGTCCAAACCTGGATTGCAGCCATTAACGAAGGTGTATAACCGCGTGTATTTCTATATTTGATTTTTTCATTATCATATTACACGATAGACACGCACCATAAATGTACGAATTTATTAATATAGAAGCGTTATGTGTCTAGGAATCGCTGCATTCGATCTCGATTCAAATTGCAGCCGGCATGACTTACCTTTCGGCGCAACGTTTTGTGCATCGCGATTTAGCGTGTCGGAACTGTTTGGTCGGTACGGGTCTGGTGGTGAAAATCGCAGACTTCGGTATGTCACGCGACGTCTACACCTGCGATTATTACAAGGTAAAGTCATTCGTTAATTTTTTCACTTATGACGGGATCGTAAAATTAATCACAAATGCGAAATGTACCTGTGCTTATATAGATTGGAGGATCAAGACTGCTTCCGCTCCGATGGATGTCGCCGGAAAGCATAATGTACGGTCGATTCACGTTAGAAACGGACGTCTGGAGCTACGGCATCGTTCTGTACGAGGTGTTCTCTTACGGAAAGCAGCCTTATTACGGGCACAGCAACGAGGAGGTTCTTGTTTGAATTTAATTTTTGTTGTGTGCACGCCAAAAAAAAACACTTCAATTTTATCACTTTCCTCGATGTCGCGTTTCAGGTGGTGAAACTCATCCTCGAAGGTATCATGCTCACGCCACCGGACGAGTGTCCGGATGTTGTTTGTGAGATAATGCGGGAATGCTGGAAGATCGAGCCGCGGGAGCGAATCAAATTTCCCGACATTCTCGACAGATTGAAGCAGGCGCAGAGTAAACTGTTCCAGCAAGGAACGTTACCCAGACCGCCGCAGGGCCCGGTGACAGTACGCACCCCGGACAACGTGGATCCTGATGGTTACCTGCTCCCGGCGCCCGCACCACCTCGCGAGTATTTGCAAGCCCTTCCGACTCTGCCCGTCTGATATTATCTATATTTTGTGAGAGACTATCGTGTACACGTGGTGTATCATTGTAAGACTTTTCTATTATTTCCTCGTCAGCCATATTGAATCGTTACTCCAGAAACAAGCAATCATGTTGTGTTTTTTTATTTAACATTTTCAACATTATTGCTTGTTTCTTTTTTATACACATAATTAAATTATTTGTTGTTCACACGTCCCAAAATTTGATACACATTTAGCCCTGTAAAGTCGGTGCAAAGTATAAACAACTTGCACTTCGGAGAAGTTAATAAAAAGTATTCTCGATATAGTTTATATATACATATAAAAAAGATATACATATAGTTTACTATTAAGTTACTGTTGAAACTTACTGTTTTTATAATACAACATAATTGTAGTGTAATATATTATACTATAATTAATTTTTATTAAAAATTTCAGGAACATCTCACTGATATTTTGTTTCTTTCCTTCTTTCTTTTTCTTAAAAATAATTTCTTAATTATTTAGCAATTTGCGGAAAGAAAGAAACAAAATATTCGAATTTGTATCTGTATACGAAACATTTACCGAGAGACCTTTTGAAAATTTTTTGCGTACGCCTGATTTTCGCAGCCCGCTTCGACTATTGTTTGCCGTTGATACGATCGTCTTATGTTTCGAACGCGGTGTAGTTGTTTTCAAGAAGGACAATTAGACCACGGGGGCATTGACAAAATCACTCGACGTTCGAAACATCGCGTTCGCCGTTCGATTTCGTTTGATTCTCTTCACTATCGCTTTTCCAAGAAGGATCAGAGAACGAGACAATGTTCGATGACTGCGTATTGCAATCGATGCGGTTTCCGCAGAAGCTCTGGCGTATCGTGAACGAGTGCAAGACCGGAGCGATTCGATGGGGCGCTAACGGCGATACTATTCTGCTGGACTACAAAAAGTTCCAGACGGAATACTTGGACGCGCACCGACCGATCTTCAAGACTAACAACATCACCAGCTTCATCAGACAGCTTAATCTTTACGGATTCCGCAAGGTGACGTTACACAACCGCGACCCCATGTGTAACTTCTGCAATCCGCACGTGCACGAATTCACGCACGACCGCTTCCGCGCGGATCGGCTGGACCTGTTGCCCAAAGTGTGTCGAAAGACCGGTATCAAGGCAAAATGCATGCAGCACGACGCGAACGTAACAAAACCTCCCGCTGGAGACAATTCGCGCACGGAGACGAATCCCGTGTCCCGTTTGAAACTGTGTCAGGTACACAATTCGATCGAACGCATTTTTTGTTAAAAAATTTAGACCTACCTAAAGCACACGAGTTTTTTTTGCAGATTATTAAAAACTATAGATAATTCGGTTGTGTGTACATGACTTATAAATGTATTTGACGTTCTGACAGTTTTTTCATCGCGCGAAAAATGAAGTAATCAAATGCTGAAAATTTCATGTTTTCTTACAGTTTTTTTTGGTTTAAGTTTATAAACTAATATAAC
This sequence comes from Pseudomyrmex pallidus, assembly GCA_014825455.1. Classification (NCBI taxonomy): domain Eukaryota; kingdom Metazoa; phylum Arthropoda; class Insecta; order Hymenoptera; family Formicidae; genus Pseudomyrmex; species Pseudomyrmex pallidus. Next base: position 25,497 of record QVNV01005142.1, on the reverse strand, counting down.
ATTGACAGACCAAAAATTTTTCACAATTAAATTCTTCAATTTGTAAATATAAATTTATATAAAATACTATTTTTATAATACTAATTATAGAGAGATGTGTAATATTTTAATTGTCTGTATCTATACAATTAATTTTTAATAGTTGGCTTTGACTAAAACTCTGGAAGAGATTGTTCAAGAATATCAACAAAACTATAAGAAACCATCAATTGTACTACCAAAGGATGATCCAAAAGGAATAAACTCTCAAGATACAGGTAAAGTAATTGCTGAAATTGAACTGTTCATTCATAATCATAACTCAATAAAAACAAAATCTCTTTTAATAATAACAAAGCTGTACCAAATTTTAAGCTAATATTGATAACATTTAATTACTGAATTGCTTTTGATCAATGTTTATCTTATTTCTGTGTTGTGTACAATTATGCACAAAAATGTTTTAGGCTCTATCATGTGTAAAGTGCATGTAGATGATGTTCATAATAAAAAGTCTGCTGTAGAACAGAACACAAAATATTCAGCCTTTCTTCCTCCAAAGAATGTATCATCCAAACAGGAAGAAGCATTTTCTTTTCTTCCTTTGTGTGTTGCAACAGTGAATAAAAATACGGCATGCATCTCAAGATTCCAAATATAAAATCAGCTTAGAAACCATTGATCTTGATATTTTCTTCCAAGCAGTGATATTACCATATATAGTGAATATCTATATTGAGATTTTTATATATTCAGAGAATGAAGTTAAATAAATTATGTTAAAAGTTGAGTCAATATAATAGTCTCTAAGTAACAATTGTCAGTAAGAAATATAAATATCTCTGCATGTGCAATGTGTGGATACAATAAAACAAAGACTTGTTTATTCTTTAGTCTTTATTTTTCTTTTCATTTGTTCTGCTTTATGTCTCTCTACGAAATCTTTAAACGCCTCTTCTTCTTTTTTCTCTTTATCCTCATTCTCATTAATATCATCTCCGTCCTCATCATCACTCGATTCGTTACACGAGTGTTTCAGATAAACATCCGAAGTGTCACGGCCACTGTTAACTGCTGTAATAATGGGCACAGACATTTGTACAGTTTCGCCCATTGTCTTTTTACCAGCTTTCTCCAACTGTTCCGTCTCCGCCTTCTTTCGTTGAGCTTGTCTTTCTGTTTTAATTTTCTCCCAAGTTTGTTTGTAATCCCTTTAAAAAAACAAGTATTGCATGCATGTGTCAAAGAAAATTAATTATTATAATGTCTTGTATAATTTTTAAAAATCGCTTTTCTCTCTTACTTTTCATACTCTACTACAGCATTGTCAATCAGCTTGAGAAATTCAGGAATTCCTTCACCCGATGTCGAGGAAACACCACAGCACTGTAGGTGACTGTAAAATTCATCCAAAGCAAGTGCCATGCTACGTGTCAAATTGGTGATATAACCACCTTCCATGTCCAATGCTTCTTGGAACGCTTCGAAATCTCGCATCCATTCGATCGCATAACTGTGTTCAACTACATCGATCTAAAATAATTAAAAGTACATATTTTTCTCACTTCAAATACTTAACACATCTAATTACTTTCTATTTACCTTATTCATGACCACAATAAAAGGTAATTTGGTTTTGTACAATATAGAACATGCGTACAACATGTTGGACATGAAGGTGACAGGATTGACACTTCTCACAGTGTCTATTACATAAACAATAATGGTTGGAAATTCAGATGCCAGCGCTTCAGTTACAATTGAGCCACTTGCTGACCAAGTAAATACTTCAATTTGTCCAGGTGTATCAATCACCACGTAACTGTGGTCTTTACTAGCTTTCTTGATCAATTCAATAACCTGATGAAACTTTGTGGTGAAAAGATTTAAACTTGTGACTATTCCGCCATTTGGTCCTAAATTGTACTCCTTCATAACTTTTTTGTAATTTACTGTATCTCTTACATCTGAAAAATATCAATTTTTTTAAAATTACAATACTTCAAAGTTTGCAAAATGCAAAGTAAAAAATTTTGTAGTATTTTTCTATGTATAACCGTGACAAATTGCTACTAATTTATTTAATAAGTGTGATGAAGAGGTTAAGTTAATGTAGAAAATGTATATCAAGAACAGTGTGTAATATTACACCACCTATTACACAGTTGCAATTACCTATATTAACAGGAAATGGAACTGTTCTACAAGCTGGATCCAAGTTAATAACATACGGCTGTCCTGTTTTGCAAAGGTTCATGGTAAGTTGGTGAACAAAAGTTGATTTTCCAGCACCAGCCATTCCGAGAACTACGATAACCGGTATATTCCTTTCATTTTGTTCTTCTGCAAAAGCATTTTGGCTTGTTCCTGCTTGTTCTTGCTCTCTCTCGCTCACATCCATGTTTTTTAATAACGAGATATACAAACGAGAAACATAAACACAACTATCGTTTACTCTTCGTCTTCTTTTCTTGTCAATTGACTTCGTGACAACAGTGGCGCCAAATTAAAGGTCATTGCACATGAAAAAGCTTTAAACCATCTAGAATACTGGTCTGTGATTGGTTGGTTTGCTTATGACGTACTTTACAACTAAAATTTTGTCACGTGCAACATCCTTAAGAATCGTTTCATCAATTTACAATATATTTTCTCAAAGATATAGTAAAATAAATTCTTTATTTCCATATATACATGACTTATAGTATAAAGTTTTGCAAATGAACTGGTTTCCAAGGCCACTTATGAAATGACTCCAGTTTCAACTGTTTCCACTTATTGTAATAAGATATTGACAATTGCTTCCAGTCGTAATAAGTAATCTTCTTTAAATATCGTACTTTACTGCAGTCAATCGCATATTTATCCAAAATTTGCAAGAATGTTCGCAAAAGCATTTGCCTGCTCACAAACAGACAGTTACTTGTTTTTTTCTTCTTTGTTACTCCTTGTTTTCTGCCCTCGACTGCTATTTCCAACTCACTGTACACAAAAATATCAATTTTATAATTTATATAAAAACAAATACTATACTATTGATAAACAAACTTGATACCTGCTTCTTACAGCACACCATATGATACTCGACGGACATGGACGCACTCTTCCTCGCTTTCTTCTGTGCGCGAAAGAAGTTTTTGCCTGGAAAATCTTTGGTCCAGTCTTCGTATCGAATCTTTTATATAATCCACGCTCCATAGCTTCCAGAGAAAAGGGACATTCATCTCCAATTGTAATTGTCTCTAGCTTTACCGATGGTATCAACAGTGACAGAAGAGATCCTTGTAAGCCAAGAACAAGCCACCTTAAAGTACAGACAATATCAATTTATGGATATGATGCAAAAGCTACTAGATATCCAAGTTTGAACTTACTTTGCTATTTTGTCAGAACAAGATAGACTGCTTGTAGGATCTCCTCTACCTGGTTTAGTACGTAAAGATCCTACAACATGATAATTTACACCTGGCAGACAAGGATCTTGTATGCTATCTCCTTTTATACATTTTGCGCCTGTTCTGTATATATCTCTACATTCCGAATCTATACTTTTACATTCATTAGCATCTTCGCTGATGCATCTAATTTTAGATGGAAGTTTGTCATTGTCATCCCAAGTTTCTCGCTTAGGAAAAATGGAACAATCTCCGCATGGTGTTTGGCTTGAGAAAAAGTGAAATGATACACCACTGCGAAGTGCTATCTCATTCCCCTCGTTCCGTGAGAAAATCACGCTATCGGAATTGCTCAGGGCCAGATCGACCTGCTCGTACAGGTAGCGTAGGAACGCGCGCCGGACCAGAACTTCGGCATGAGAGTCGCTCAATCGCGAGCCTCTTTCCTCTCGAGTACCGTTTATCAATTCTGACTCTCCTAGACATTTTGTTCCAGTGGCGAGCGCGACGAGGGACAGCTTCCCGTCGACAGTTCTCAGAACTATGCCGGACAACACGGTCCATTCCTGATCGTTCGGTTTGCCCGTTTTCCTCAGACAATTGTACTTCTCTATGCATAGCCTGGCTACGCTATCCGCAAAGTCTCCCATCATCCAGTGTTTATTCTTCTATTTGTATATGCTTTCGCATATCTCGCTGCGACATGTGACAAATGATGTAAATCGTGCATCACGCGATTATAGTTTAAACGGCGTTAGCTATTCGATGTAATTTAATGTGCCTTCAACTCCAACTAGAATTTTTTAACGCATTAGTTTTTCTCTTTTATCTTACCTTACTTTTCTTTGGTGTTTCATTCATTTGATACTTACTGTTTTTATTTACATCTGTAAAAATGACCAAACTTGATGGCGAGTTAACCGCCATCTCGTAGCGGTTGTCACTTGCGCATGACGGAAATGCGAGAGATGCCGGCGATTACCGAGATATCAAAGAAGCAAAACTGAAGGAAGGCAATAATAGGGAGATAATCATAATAGAGAGAGAAGGGAAATTGACTTATCAGTTTTATAAATAAATATATATATCTATACAATCAAAAATATTACAGAGAACAAGATTTTTGACTTAAACAAAATTAATTATATCACTTACATCTATTTGTATGTACAAACTGCTCATATATATACAAGTTTTTTAACATCTGTAGTAACAACGAGCTCGTCATTGTAGATTGTTATAAAAATAGCTCATCATTAAACACAGTCTAATTATTGTCACGTTGCTTACCGAATTAATCTCCTTTTTTCTTAAATAATACAATTCTTTATCATTTCTTCTTCAATATTGGCATGCTTACAGACTTCCTTGGAAGTGGCTAAAAAATAAGAGACCTTAATGTTAGGCGTATTGTTCAAATAATGTTATTTATAGTTGTGCCACCACAATGAGTCCTACCACAGGTGGCAAATCTCCACCGAGCATTTTTTCTCGCACAGCCCATCTTATTTTTGAATGCTTTGCTTCACCAGGAAAAGAGATCTGTTTCCATTCTTGTTGATATTTGTGATAAAGAGCAACGGGGTCACACTTCTTGTTAACATTCTTTTGAGCTTCTGGTTGCAATCTCCAGGGTCGAATAACTGTGTGTAAATACAGAAAATGATGATTAAGATCTTTCAAAACTTTTAAAACACATGTATACAGTGATATAAATGCTTACATGATTTATGTTTAGAATTAACAGATGATGTTGCAGATAAAGCACTTTGTGTTCGTGTATGTCCAGTTGGATCCGAGGTGGTACTTTTCAATCGTGGCCTTGATGAACTAGGTTTATCTATTGGATGCTCCTGTATTGGTTTTATTTCTTCTGTTTCCATCGCATGACTACTTTTTACTACATTTTTTGAAACAGTTTGTCTGCTTTCACTTTTTAAAGTATCAGAAGGTTTAACATTAAGACGTTCACAATTTACTCTATCTGATTGAGAAATGTGAGTATCTTTCTTTTGGAACTGTTGTTTCTGACTTGACTTTATCGCAGTTGTTTTAAAACATTTTTGTGTTTGCGCATCATCCTTGTGAGACAAACATCTTATTCTAATTTTAACCAATGGTTCACTATCGTGAGAATTTGAGGATTCAGAGAGAACAGCAGTATTCATTTTCCGATGGCCCAAAGCTTCTTTGATCAGAGCCTGTTGCGAGTTAATCACTTTTGTCTTGATCTCTTCTTTCCGTTGCTGCTTTTCTCGTTCTTTTATCTTTCTGTATATCTTTAAATCTAAATACAACATTACATTAGTCATCTTTTATGTTACGAAGTACCACAAATACATATTTACTGTTACAACAAAAAAATAATTAAGCGTTGCAAGTTATTTTTGATGCAGCGTTACCTTTCATAAAAGCTTTTAGTTGAGCCGCAGTAATACCGACAAATCCTAAAGAATTAAGAAGAACAAGGACTTCTCGTGGATCATCTTTGCTCTCCGACATGTTAGTATCACTTTGAAACAATTCGAAAGTTTACATACAAAGATACAATAGAAAAAAAAATATTTCTGTTGACTATTTCAAATAAACGGTAAGCAAAGCTTTAAAACTCAAATGAGAAAGGTCACTGTTTGTCTCGGGGTTTAGGATTCGTACACAATGCTAGAAACATTGGATTCAAGAAAAAGGTACTAGAATCCGAACGAATCGCATTAGTCGATCGGTCAAACTGACCAATAAAATTGGTTGACTTAATTCGCGACAAACGAAACGATTGCAAACGGAGTCTAAAGTTTTGCGGTGTTTGACATTGCGCGTGCGCGCGGAAAATGGAGAATGTTCTCCGCAACACTTGTTTACATACTATTTTTTTTCTGGTGTTTCATTCTTGTCCAATAGAAGATAGAAGAGTTATACTTTTACTGATGTGTTACTTGTTTGCGTACACCGCGTGTATTATGCGCGTGTGACTGCGTCAACATGCAGTATAACACAGAAAATTTTAATAAAACGGAGAAGAGCGTCAAAAATGGCAACATTTCGCAATCTTATACACAATGCATGGAGAGGTAAACGCGATTTTAAACATGCGTCTATCCGTAAAAAATTCATCGTTGTTTATTATGCAGAATTTCAGGAATCAAAGATATCTTCGATTTCAAAGTGCCGGAAGAAGTGGTCAGAGTCCGCGAAACAAAATGGGACGATTTTTTTGAGAGATATTCTAAGGAGGTAAATAAATTCACTACCGCACTCTTTGTTCAATTGTTTTCGAGTTTACTTTGTTTATGAGATTGTACTTTACTTGAACGCAATTTTTACGCTCTGTATTTTCAGACGTCCGATGAGATAGATTTGAATGTTGATATTTTGGAACCAGAAGAAGAAGAAGAGGAGGAGAGCGAAGAGGACCACAGCTTTGGACAGCGATTACCTATGCGCACACAACCAAGCTTGATACAGTACTGGATAAATACCGGCAATCCACCGTGCAAAGCCCTTCTAGATAAAAACGCATTATCCGACTCTGGGTCTTCTTTAAGTGAGAAAGAACCTTCACATCCAAAAAATGAAAATAGACAAAAGACCAAGACCGATTCCTCGTGTAGTTCTGTCGACACGGCAGTTTACATTTTATCGAATGCAAATGTTACAAAGAAAGCGGACACGATAGCCATTATAGCTGGTGCGGAAAATGTCAATAGTAAATTGGCGGAGAACAGTTCTGTCGAAGATGTAGAAACTATTTCTAACAGTAAGACCAAATATATAAGATCTGCGGTCAATCACGCTGTGCACAGTGATAAAAATATTGATATTTCAAATAGTGACTTCTGTTCACTGTCGACATTGATTGCATCCACAAGATTACGTGATAAGTTGTGTAGTAGCATTAGCAACACAAAGGATAGCTATGATTTACAGAGTAAAAGAACACTATCTCGCAAAAATAGTGACGAGATAGAAGTGCCAAGTCAAAAGAGTGTAAGTACAGACGACACTGAGCGCAGTATCACTCAGTGCATTAACAAAACATCAGTATCGGTTGCGAACTATAAAACCAGTGACGATTTAGCTCCAAATGAAGTATTAGATTCTCTGCGTAATGAACAGACAATTGTCACCAATGAAGGAGAAAGTCCCTTGTCGCATCGCAAGAAATTATATACCGGCAGAGATTCTCCCATTGACTTACTGCAAACGAAAGTTCACAGTATAAGCAGATTATCCAACATAACGGACATTTTGCATCCCGCTTTAGATTCTAATGATATCGATAAGAAGAAAAGTTCCAAGAAAAACAGATCTTTTTTTAACGAACATTTCCTCAAGTCTGTGGCTTCGCAAGGCTTAGCCGAACCGGGGAAAAAGAAAGTCAGGAGAAGACGTTCGTCCGTCAAAAATATCGCGGACTCTAGTAAAAAGGTTACGAAGCCTAACAAGGTTCAAGATTCCGTTAACGACGGTTCTTCCAAATATCCTTCAGAATCTCATAATTCCGATAGACATAACAGTGTACAGTCATCTCAAAAATATAATGATACAAATGTTCCCACAAAAGAGATAACAAGCAAACCAGATTTAGCTTCCGTGAATCTGAAACCGGTAGTTGTTTTGACACGACTCAGGCTTTGTAACTCGAACGAATCTTCCAAGAACGTCGGGAATAACGCGCGAAACGGCATTAATGACAAACATTCGCGCAAAACTGAGAAACCGTATGCTCGCGGAGTTGAAGATCTGGACGGGGAAACAATAGAAAGCGACGACAACACTATTCTCATTTGCGAATGTGAGAAGACGTCCGTGACGCAAAACACTTTATTCTCTAACAACTATTCGGAAAAGTCGCGAGTCTCGAACAAGATTGTTACCGAGCAGAAAACGAAGAAAGTGCGTTCTTCCAATTCGCGTGGCGAAAGCGAGACGGAACTCCAGGAACTCAGAGTTGTATTGGAAAGATTGTCACCGTCGATGCTTCGAAAGTATGCAACGAAAAAATCAAAAGTCTCGCGTAAGGACACAGTGTGGCAAAAAGAAGCGTTAAAGCTTCCAGAGGTTAAGGTCAAGTTGGAACGATTACCAGCAAATATGTGTCGAAAGAGAGGCGATAACATCGCAGAAGAGAAGATCTTGTCGGACTCGAGTAGTTCGCGTGATAGTGAGAGAAAATTGCGACAAAATCGAGTTCCGACTCGCGGAAATGCGCGAAAGGTTGTGCGAGCTCGTGAAGTCACTGACGATCAATCTGGAAAACTCGAAGAAAATGACGAAACAACGCAAGCTACCGATGGCGTTGTTGTTGATAAACGTGTAAATCGACTGTTTGACAACGCAGAATTGAACTCTGCGTTTCGATTTAAAACTAGTGACACTCAAACGAACTTAAATAAGCGACGTAAATATTCAATATTAAGTTCGTCGTCGGATGAGACTAGTCTTAATGAGCCGATACAACCGTCTAAGAAGCGATCGAAAATATCAGATAAAACAAACGAGAGAAGTTCGCGCGATAAGATTGTACTCGACGTATTTGATAGCAAGAGAAACACGCGCAAAGATAAGAGAGTTCATTTCTCCACGAGCGAGAGCAACACCAGCAGTCCTAAGGTGAACAGGAAAAGATCTGCTTTCTTTAGCACGGATACAACTAGCAGCGTAAGTTCAGATATATCGGAGAGGAACGGGATGCGTTGCAAGGATAACGTCGGTATTGTGCTCTTTCAAACCAAGACGTACGAGACAGACTCATCGGATACTGAAATTTACAATCCTTCCGTTCGCAAGAGGTTCAGTAACAGGCGCATTTGGAAGGATTCAAGTTCGGTGAGTTCTTCCAATGAGAAACAACACGCCGCAAGTAGAACGTGCAATAGAAGAATCAGCTCGAGTTCAGGCGAAGAGGAGTCGCACGATGATACCAATATTACTGATACAAGTAAAGTACAAAGCGCGTCTACTCCAAAGAAAACATCAAGTGATAAAGAAAATGATCTCATATCGAGAAGGAATAAGGAACAACTTGATGGATTTGAGAATGCGAAAATTAGTCAACGGAACAACAGCGTCGAATCTACGAAAGCAAAATTGATAACGTTTCAAACCAAGACTTATTACGATTCCGATTCAAGCGTGTAATTGTTTGTTTTTTTTTTCTTCCACGAACTTCTTACGTTGTATATGTTTGTTGTAAAGATACTTAAAAAGTGTGTTTTTATACACACTCAAAGTTTTATACGCTATATAAATATAAAACTCAAGTATTATATATATATATATAATATATTGCGTTTGTATGTAGACTAGTTATAAGACTCTTCCGTGTATATATATATGATAACGACTATTACATTACGAAATTTGATGGATAGGAATAAAAAAATGTAATACATTTGACAACTTTTTCTCCTTTTTAGCTGTGATAAATTTTAAATAACAGAGCGCGCGAAATAGTGAGGAAAGGGAGGAAGTAGTAGTTGAGAACGTGTCAGATTCACGAGATGGCACTGAAAACAGTGTAGTTGGAAAAAAAAAATACACGTTAGTCTTTTACACACGGAACTTTCGCGTTTTGTTCTTACATTTGTAATCGTAAAATATATTGCCCGTAATATTCAGTGAAACTTCATGCGTTGACATTAACAGTTATATTTAACACGTTTTAGTTCGTTTCTTCGAATAGCACATTTTGTTTCTTAGTTTTCTTCGATATGGCCTGGTTGTCTGGACTCGCTGACAAGGCAGAGAATTTTTTAAATAAAATCGATAAAAACACCGCAGCCGTTTTGAACAAAGACAAATACGAGATGTCACATGGTCATTTGTCGGAAGTCACCTGGCTTTCTCCGGAATTTGGGTAATTTGTGTTCATGTCGGTTACAAGGTTATTATTAATAAATAATTTAGCTTGTGATATATGTTGCGCGCGTGTGATTGCGAAAGTTTTAATAAAATGAATTATTTTCACTGTATATATCTTTTTTTTTATTCCTATATCATAATTTTATGTTGTTCTCGTGTGTTTTGTTCTCAACAGATTGTAGTATGCACTCAAAGTATTGGATTGTTTAGAGCTAGTTTTATCTTTAGAACAATCCAATATAAAAATAAGAAACTGTAGAGAAACGACATAAAATCTAATTTTTTTCTCTTTTAGACAAAATGAAAACACATCTAAAACACCTTTGCTAGAATCGTCAGGAAACATGTCTTATGATGCTCCTACTTCAAATTTGACGTCAGTGAATTTGCTGAATGTAGCTCCTAAAGAGGATGCGCTATTTACATACTTGAATACTCCAAGTCCGAGTCCAAGAAAGACAGCGGATCCCTTGAAATCGCCATCAACTACTTCCTCGTTATTAGTAGAACATCCTACTGACGACACGGATTCGGAGTTGTCACTTCGTAGTGATCGAATCAGTCCAACTCCAACTCATGTTTCAGTAGAGATGATTCCAAATGCATTGGATGACCAAGTTATTGAGCCTGATGTGGAAAATATAAATTTACTACAATCATCCACTGAAGATCAGATTTTAGATCATGAGAATTTAAACTCAATGAACTCTAGACAAAATGGTATAATTTAATTTATGTTTTTTTGATTTGTAATAATTTATACTTTTCTACTCACATGCAAATGATCTGCAATTTTACACTTCAGAACAGGATAATTCCAAAGAACATTCAAGTGCTTTATATTCTGATCTTAAATATAAAATAATACCAAGTGATATAAAAGCTGTAGAAACAGATGATTTGCCTGATGATCCGATGAAAAGTAAATCGGTACAAAAATACATGAAGGAAGTGGAACGGAATTTGGAGAAGCAAAACGTGTTACTTGGAAAACAAGAGACCGATCATCAGAAAGAAATTGTTGTTCTGAACGAGAAATTAAAAGTTTTGGAAACGGAAAAGTTGGAGCAGATGAAACAAATAATGGATCTTCAATTTGTTATTGACAGAAATAGGCAAGAATTGAATTCCGTTAGATCTGAATTGGAACAGCACAAAGCCAGAGCGTTGAGAACGTTACAGGAAAAGGAAAAACTCATAACGGAATTGAAAAGTAACGCACCAACAGCTATGGACGAAGCTACGATAATGGAATTGAACCAATTGCAGTAATGTATTTTTATAAATGTATTTACGCTTAAGTCATTTTGTGTAGCGCGTAAATCGGTACTGTATTGTGTATAGGCAAGAACGTGACAGTGTTAGAGAAGAGAATCAGCAAATGTGTCAGCAACTGAGAACGCTACGGGAAGAACTGATAAATGCGGATCTGAATTTGGAAAAAATAAGACAAAAATCAGCTGAAACAAATTTACGAAATCAAGAGATTCTTGCGAGCGAGAGACGTCGCAGGTTGGAAGCCGAAGAAGATGTAAGACTTCAGTCTGAAGTACGTACAAAACGCTAGCTACATAATTTTTACAAACATCATATTTCTAAGAAATTCAGTTAATAATCTTATATTAAAATTCGATATATTGTTGTAGGAAATAAGATCTCTTAAGGATGAATTGATCAATCAACATAATAGCTTTAGTTCGAAGTTGCAAAAACAGAATTCAGAAATTTCCAAACTCAGGTTACAATTGTCCGCATCGGCGGTACCAAGTAACGAAGTGGATTCGAGAATAGCGTCTCTCACGCAAACTCTTGTTCTGAAGCAACAAGCGTTGGAGTGTTTGACAACAGAAAGAAATGCTTTGCGCCTTCAGCTTGAAAAAATCGAAGTGGGTAATAATTATTCTGTGTACGTACGTTTGTGTAGCTAATGAAATGGTTTTTTACAGCACGAATATAGAAATGCTGCGAGCAATTTACGAAGAAACATGTCGTATAACAACATAAATGATACGGATGATGCGAAGGCTCAAGTTCCTACGTTTTTAATGGAAACGCCGTTCGATACTAGCGTTGCCAGAAGAGTGAAGAGAGCTTATTCTTCATTGGATGCCATAAGCATTCGAACAGGATTGTTTTTAAGAAGAAATCCATTAGTTAGAATTTTAGTTTTAATTTATATGGTAAGTATATGTACGAAAAGAATCTTCGCGTTAATTGTTGTATGCAAGTTGTGCTACATCAAAGATACATTTTTTTTTTGCAGGCACTGCTGCAATTATGGATCTTAATAGTACTTTTGTATTCTCAATCACCCGAAGCGCATTAAAGAAAAGACACATTTTACCTTGCATTTCGAGACGTTTTTTTGAACAAGTAGCAATATCGAGGTATTTTTATGGTTTTTTTTACATATCTTTCTTCTGAAAAGTTGTTTTTCTAATAAAATTTCAAATTAAGACACATGTCGCCGTAATCGGCGTTCGTGAACTTATATATATTGTACAATTGCATATAAACTTGCAAAAGATACGACCATGTCTTTTAATGAAAATCGCTGTAACAGTAGTAATGGAGAATGCAAAAAGTATAAAATGTGTGTAAGTTTTGTGAATAGCAGATATAAAGAAATATATTTACATAATATAATAACGAATTACGAAAGAGGGAAAGGTTTTGTATAGTTTCACGTAGTGTATAAAATTTATTTGTATGTAAAAACCTGAACGAACAACTTGGAGAATAATAAATAAATATTTATACATATAAATAAATATTCAAATACACACGTATAACAAGATTTAAAAACTTTTATATGATAATAAAGAGAGTTTATTTATTGAAAGTATATTGAATTTTATTATCTCTGTTACTCTTTTTATGTTGAACGGATTTCTTTTTTCTGAATTTTAATATAATAAGACAAAAAATATAGAAGAATAAATTTTAAAAAGAAAAAGAATTAAACTTTTCAAAAAATGCATAATTCCACAAAAGCACATATCTAAGTCTTTATTAAAAGTAATTGTACATGAATTGTTTTAACAAATACGAAGTATCTTTTTTATGGAAATATAGATACGTTTTTTATATGGTCACAAACAAACTTACAATTTTTTCTTTGCAAATACAACATTATATTGCTCTGATAGATGTTAATTTTTCTTACTGTAGTTTCAAGTTGATTCCACTTTTTTTTATTATTGATATTTAGAAAAGAGTAAAAGTGATATGATAGGGTATTATAAATAAATTATAATATTTATTCGCATGTACACGAGCACATATACACACACGCGCACACGTTCTACAATACTATATAAGATTATAGATTCACAAAAGCACTGACTCCGAAAGTAAAATACTTTCGCGCTTAAGTTACAGAACATTAAATCTATAGGTAACCCATTACACATCGAATCTAATTATTATCTTATAATAACGTTACATGTTTCAAATATCCACAGTTTTATTGCTGCTGTATAATCGGAAAATAGCGCGTACATGCACCTTAGGCACAAATTTCCTCTAATCAGCGGTTACAGTTTGATTGAGTCAATGCGGAAAGGATGTTTATCACATGATTTTTTTTCTTGAGGTATGAAACTTATTTTATTAATTATGTTGAAATATATATATATATGTATGTTAGATATACAAACTACGATTATCACGCAGGGGGTGTTCTAAGATACTTTGAATACGTACATACTCTAACATTGCTTTCGGTTTGTTAATAAATATTTAAAAACGACTCTACGGTCGAATACAATAAATAAAAATATGTTCTTCATGAAAATGAAGCATATATCGCGCAATATTTTTTTTTTTTTATACAAATGTATAGATATTATATTTATTCTAATAAGTAAACACGACCCACACACACGGAACATTTTATACAAATTTCCCTCAGATGTTCATTAGACGTCACATGAAGTTATAATACGTCCAATAGACGTTTATATGTAATAGGTATGTCTGTGGAGAGAATTGCGTATGAAATTGTCTTTGCTGCGATTTGCAATAATTTCTTGTGATTTTACTCGACAAATTAATTATGTTTTTTTTTATAAAGTAATATAGAGAGATATCACATAAAAAACTGTCAACCATAAGCCTTTTATTTCACGAAACATACGAAAAGTGTTATTTCTCGATTGTTTTCTTTGTACAAGGCTCACTATAATATCCACTTATAAAGTAAGGCGTTGAGAAATCAAACGCTGCATATATGTGCGAAATAAATGTTTATACGTGTAAATTAATACACATCGCACAATTCAAATTGAATTCGAAAATTCATCGGAAGTTTAATTTGCATCTCGTATACATAAACAATTTCCTTTACCCTTTTATCCTTTTACGAAATCTAAAAACTATTGTGAAAAGGCACCTTTTCGTGCCAAAAGTCAAACCCGGATATCCTGTGTGTATTAATTTAGATAGTTTAAAAATATATTTGCACATACATCCAAGAACATTTAGTTCTCTTGGCTTTAATTCGGTTTTTCTTTTTAATCTAGCGATTACGCGTCTACGTACGACAACTATCGCGTTCAGCTAAAATACACTTATTCTGTAATATTTGCTCTCTCTGTTTACTTTAATCCGAGTTTTCTTAATTAAATGACTTAGAAGATGTAAGTTGCATATATTTTTGTATAATATAGCTAGAACGTATGTCTGTGTCGTGAAACAAGTCCGCAAGTCGGACGTAACTCATGTGATTGCAAAATCAGTGCGAATACAGACTTCACAGTCACACAGATAATAAGGAGTGTATAAATTCGTGTTAACACACAAACATGGTGTATCCGTAAATTGGTGCATCATACGTTACGGGTGTTCTATCAAAGTCTCGCGAGAGAGAAGAGAGAGAGGGAAAGAGAGAACTGTCTGTAAATACAAATCGACTAACATTGACTCACGCTCTAATGATTATTATTCATATAAGATATTACAACTTAATTATTAGAATTCTAACAAACTTGGTAGCTTTTAATATGTATAACTTTTTGGGATCTATTCCGAAATGTGCTGCGTTAACGTAGCATTACATTACATTACAAAGCATAGAAGAGTTTACTTATTCTTCATAACACTTTGAAAAATGCGCAAATAAAATATTAATATTTGGATCACATGACATTTCTTTTTCATATATTTGTACGAAGGAGAAATTTCGCAAATTTGGTTTTACTATTCACACAAAACAACATTCTATACAAACTTCCGTTAGATATTCATTAGACGTCACGTTGGAGTTATAGACGTCTAATGGACGTTATGTCTGTGCGTGGGTATTATCTCGAAAGAAAATGTCTTCTTTAGAATAAAACCTACGATATTACGAAAGAAATTTCTTACGGGATATCCACGAGAAAGAAAAGTGTTATGATAAAGAATTAAATCATTCTTCTACATATTTGCTTACGTATCGGTCGAGAGAAATTCGACTTTTCGCGTTTGAACAATCAACATTCGTTCGCACTTGAACTCTTGTTACACGAACTTGATTCGTGCGCGGCATAATTGCAATTATCACAAATCGAGGTGACTCGATGAGAGACGGCTTTTTTAGCCAAAATCTGGGCCAAGTGTAGGCGACGACGATGATGTCGCGACGACTTTCTCGGGTGACAAAATAATTTCATCCTGTTGACTCTGCGGCGCTTCTAATTTCGCCTGTTGACTCTGTTCTTCCGGATTGTTCAACACGGAACTCAGGGATTTATGTGCTTCCGCCCGTAACGCGTTCACGCGTTTTTGAAGAATAAAATTGTGTCGCACGAGAAATATTGTGCGTACGACAATGCTCAAGAGATCTGCAGAAATAATTGAACTTGATGCGTATCTTATCTCGCGGAAACAAAAAAAATTAAGAAAGAGAGAAATGCAAATTGAAGCGATTTTTCGAGCAAAAATGACATCGTTTTTATTTTAGCGCGTGTGCGAGAAATGTTTTATCTTTTACTGGAATCTTTTCGCAATATGAAGTTCGCAATTTCGCATGGGCATTTACATTCAAAAAATAATATTTCGCAATTTTCGTCAGTGAACGTACCTTTTCTCGTCGCTATAAGTCTTCTGAACTGTTCGTCCACGCTCGATGGAAGCGTCCTACTTTTATCTGGAATGGAACAATGTGGAACTGTATCTGTACATTCTAATCTCTGCGAGTGATTTTCGCAAGAAGAAGATGACGAAACAGTGGTCCCGGCTCGCAACAGCATTCGCTCTCGTATTAGCGTTCGACGTTTCACGCCGTTTTGAGATCTCTGCTGTCGGCAAGAATACGTGCAAAGAGTAGTTCCTGCCATCGGAACTTCCGCTACGCAAATAGTCGGCGCCATTCTTGGAAAATCTATAACAAATTTTCAAATTCTTCCAATTGCTTTTCACGAACAATCTTCATGTTTTTATTCTATATATTTTATATTATATAAGCAATATAAAAAATATATTTTATGTATATATATATATATATATATATATATATATATTTCATGTATTTAATGTATGTTTATCTCTTTTTATGTAATATCTATATTTTTCTTTATCACAATTTTAATTATTTTTAATCTGCTCTCTGTCTGAAAAAATATACTGAGAATATCTACCGATTTGTTCAAACCAACAAAAGTTCATATAAACAGAAAGAGAAAGATAGAGCAATTGCGCGAATATCTTAAAACAAAATTCCTCATTTACAATTTATTAATTACAAAATGTTTTACAATGTTATTACCAAACTAACTGAATTTTTTTGTTTATGTCTCGCTATTGAATCACGAATGGCATTGCACATCCGGTATTTCGACGACGACACCTGTATGTGTCCTGCACGTGAATATTCCTCCGTCACCGCTCGCGCCGTTTAGCGACACGATCGATGCAGCCGATGACCTGATTACCGCTAACGTCACACCGCACGTGCCTGCACCGAAATAATGCCAAAGCTCCAACCTCCTACCAGTTGTGAGAGAGAGAAAGAGAGATCGAGGCGTATATATTTCAGATTGTTTTGACCTCGTCGTCTCTTCTCTACCACGTGCGAAGCGTGATGCGCGCCATATCGTACGTAATAAATAAATACAACGAGTCCTTGACATTAGTGCGTGGAAACTCGAGTAGAGGTAAAGAGCATGTACATCGCGACACGTGCGCATTTTTCATTATTTACGCTGCTTTATTTTTCTTTTAATTTTTGCGACGCGCGCGTTGCGCAACGTGTCGTCGCGCATATAATATAATTTTTCACGCACATACGTGTATACTTGAACGTACGCATGTGTGAACATGCAAGTATAATTTGCGCTATTATCGCGTGTTTTGTTATATTTCGTGTCAGAAATATATTTTCACATTCAACATATGTAAATATTTATAGCTCGTGAATGGGTCTGTTTCGTCGAGATGCCATCGAGATGTTTAGCTCCGAAAACGTAGATGTTTCCTTTTGATGTTTGTAATACAATGTATACTTAATTTTAGAGAATTCATTATTGTTACATGTACAAAAGAACGAATACAATAGAGACCGTTTTCGTAATGTAGATACGTCAATGAGATTTTTTTATTATTCGTTTCATAAAATAGTCAAATCCTACTTTTTTTTTCTTTTTGCG
Source organism: Pseudomyrmex pallidus (assembly GCA_014825455.1). Lineage (NCBI taxonomy): Eukaryota > Metazoa > Arthropoda > Insecta > Hymenoptera > Formicidae > Pseudomyrmex > Pseudomyrmex pallidus. The sequence continues at coordinate 7,634 of QVNV01005142.1, read as the reverse complement.
AAGGTCAAATTATACGACTTTGTCTCGCTGTTGCACAATAGGCAAGTGGCCTACATAATGAAAAAAAGATAAGCTTGCGGCTTTTCGCACGTGTCGAGATGAATCATATTTCTGAATCGCGCCATCGGCGTGTGAACGGTCAAACCGCCGTGATTAAATCTTATAATTATCTTTATAGCATTTTGAAAAAAAAAAAAAAAAAAAAAAAAAAAAATTTATTGCCTATATATTAATTGCTCTCTCGTATTTGCCTTTAAAATTTTGCTGTTAATTTTATACAGCGAAGCTCTACATAATTTACTTAATTTTCATTTTGAGCGCTTTTTAACATCAGGCTAATATATATCTAAATAGTTTATATAGTGGTAAACGGCAATAAATCAGATTTGAGAGAGAAGAAGGTACTTCACGCGCTCCGTTTTCGTTCAGCCAAAATCGTCGTGGCCACCGCTGACAGCTGAAGTAAAATGCTATTCCCTCTCGAATCGACTTATTGGCAGCGCATCTGTCTCATCCTTTATCTTCCGATTACAACTTGAGAAATGTTACTATATCGCAGCCTTTCTACAACATGTGCTGTTTTTATAAAGAAAACACATACACTTCATCTACAGAATTTTCCATAAACATTATTGCACAAACATTTTTGCGTTTAATCGATTCAATTGCGAATCTTGTTACACGATAAGTGTTTCAATGACAAGTATTACTCTGGCTAAACAAAAAAAAAATAAAAAAAAAATAAAATAAAAAAAAATAAATAAAAATAAAAAATAAAAACAAGTTTATATAACTAAGTATTTATATATGTAAAACGTTAGGAACCAATATTCAAAACATATCTCAAAAATATTTAGAACGTTGAGGATTGTTGTGTTTAATATTTACATATCTAATAACCCACATATGAAACAGAAACTCCATTAGTCAACAACTCTATGCGATATCTAATAGATGTCTAATGGAGGTTTTGTTGTTTGTGTGGGAAGTATTTCTTTCATAAATATTCAGCCATTGATATATGTCTCGTCATTGAGGTCTTTTGCTTTGTAATAAAGTACAGGTGCTTTTATGTAATATATAGCAGTAAGACTGGCGCGAAACCTTTAAAGAGAGCGAGCGATCGCACGAGTTTTATTCAACCACATGTATCACGTCATAGATTTTAATCTAAACTAAACTACATTCAAGATTGCGGGACGACGTTGGCTTATCTTTCAGAAAGAAAACCGACGCGTCAGCGTAACGCGATTTTTCATACTTTGTGGCACGTGTCGCTGATTAATGCACGAGTGTCAGACGTAAGGGTCAAGTCATCCGTTTTGCGTTTTTTTTTTTTTTCTGGAAACGGCATACGTTAGCGTGACGACGATGAAGAGCGCGCGATAATTCTGGCGTTCGCGGGAAAGACTCGATTAAGGCACACACCAACGTTACATAGAAGTGATACACGCGCGGATCTCACGCGGAGGGCGGCCACGTGGAAGGCCGTTTTACGTCATTCTGACCTGTATAGTCACTCTATTAGAGACGCAGGCGAGTAGCCACGCGCGCACACGCTCCGACCTGTATAGTCGTCAGACACGTGCAAGAAGTAACAACGTCTGTTCGGTTTTTTTTTTTTACATTTTTTGCATTTTATGTCATTTTCTTCTTTTTTTTTTTTTACCAAAGCATGAATATATAATTTTATTTCGAGTGAGTATTTTCGAAAAAAGTGAAAAATTTAAAAAAAGTAATGACGAGTAAATCTTTGCGGTAATATCTGAGAGCTTCGCGTCTGGCTCTTTGTTTCGCTGGTTTTTTCTTTTTTTTTTTTTTTAACGCAAGGAAACTGAGCTTGAACAAGATTGACCTCTACCTCTATTTCTTTCTTTTTCTCTGATTCCTGTCTTTCTTCTTCCGTGTCTTTCTTTCTCTGCGAATCTCTCAGCTGAGTCTTCGCAGCTGATAAAACATAAACGCAAATAAATCCCCGAGTACAAAGCGAGACTATTATTTACTTAGATGTTGAATTCTGTATGTATATCTATAAATTCAAATACGCGCGTCAGATCGGGACAGAGCAGATAACAAGAGAAAGATATATTTCTATCGAACGTTTTATTGCGAACGTTATCGCAAAGCGATAATAATTGATACATATCTCGTAATTTGTAATTATTTTTTTTTTACACTATTGCAAACTTGCTGCATTTTCTACTAGTTTTTTTTAACTGTAATTGTTAACGTTCGCATAAACAAACTCGCACTTAAAACAAGCGGATTCGTATTGTTTTGCTAATGTTTCTTACTTTTTCTTTTCACATTCTTATTTGGCAAACAGACGGGCAAATTCAACGACACGTCACTTCGAAAAAATTCTGTTTGAAGTCCGTTATCTGACTGCCGACCGTGAAATATGTGAGACGTAATAAAAATGTGACGCATTCGCATAGAATAAAATAAATTCACGATTTCTATCTGAAACCGTACATGTGCGGAATAATACGAGGGTGAAAACCTCGATGGTACGACGTTCATTGCGTAAGGGAAAAGATACATATACGATTCTCTTCCTGTATGCCGTTTTACTTTAGGTCGTCAGCAAAAGGTGGCAGGTATATATTACGTAATTTTTCAAAATCAATTCCGATCGAAGTTTTTCCCCGTCTCATCTTTGTTGTCACGATGGAACCAACAATCGCGACGCAAAGTTACTTCGATCGAAATTATCGCGGGATCGATTCCGCGCAATTACACACGCACACACAGTAACCACTCGTGGTGAAAGAGAACGGCGTACGGAATAGAAACCGTTCTTCACCTCTCACACGATGCGAATCAGTATTCGCTATTGTACGCTCTTACATTATCAATCTATCGATGATGAAATAAAAAATAACTCTAGTTTATTTCGATGTTTACCGAAAAAAATTCTTCGGTCTTTGACGTAATTCAATAGCTACAGTGAAAGGCAAGGTCTCATCGTTGCGATAAAATTTAATCTATCTTCCAAATAGTAAATCATTCTCACAGATTACTAATTAAGCAATTTCGTCATTAGTTATGTTTTTGTTCTCTTATCGTAATTCGGTTAAATCGAACGATAAAAAAAAGTCCTCGGTATATCTCGTCAGAAAACGATCAATCGCTTTCTACAATCAGATTATATAATCTGCGAAACTTTTTATTTATGGAAATTTACGCTTCCGTGATTTGTTAATCGGTTTTTTATACTTTATTATAATTCGATACACAGGAAGAACTCAATCTGTTTTAATCTTTTCACACTATTTAGAATATTTGTAAATATACGAGATATAATATATTCCGAATCATCGAGTTTCGCAATTCCAACAAAAAAATTTGAGTTTGTGCGTTTCTAAAAACTACAAAGATTTGCTTAGATCTTTGAATTAGAAAGAGGAAGCGTCTGTATTTTTCAACTAATAATTTCTTAAAGCCAAAAAGAAACTTAAAAGAACAAAGTGAACTTTTCTCTCTCTCTCTCTCTCTCTCTCTCTCTCATTCCTCTCTTTCTCTCTTTTTCATTCATTTCGGCACTTCATGTGAATATTTTCTGGGAAGAGTATCTAATCTGTTCTTTTGCACGCAGAGTTCGCCGTACACGTGGCGACTGCAAAGTTCAACGACACGAACTTGAGTCTAGATGTTTTCTGCGTCAACGCGTCGAATCGGAGAAGGACAGACATTCTCTTTATTCTGTAATGTAATTCGCTCTCGGAGTAATTAATGTTCTTTGTTCCCTCGTAATTCGAAATAAATTATATTTTTATACAACATACATGAATTTACGACATCGTACGTCAACTCGTTAAAAAAAGAACGTTATTACACAAGTATCGTGAATGATAATGTGTGATGAAAAAAAACGAGACTCTTGAAAACTTATAACTTATATTCAAAATATGGCAAGACGAAATTTTTTTTTTAATTTATGGAGTTTTACATTAAAATCTGTAAGAGAAATACGGAGTCTTCTTAAATAATAATATAAACACGAATACGTTCTCTTTCTGTGTAACAAAATACTCGTATGTGCTTTACAATTAGTAAAAAAAAAAAAAAAAGACGAATGTTCTTATCAATTTTATTTTCAATCTCACACACACGATCTCGAATACATCCTTTGGAATTATACGCTTTCTCAATACAATAGAAAAAAGCCGCAGCTTTCTGGATGAAAAGATAAAGCGCCATTTTTTTTTTTTTTTTCACAACTCGCGCGTCTATTTCACAGTCTGTCGTGTGAATTACGAGAAACTTCGTATATATTTGACACTATCAAATACCAACATATGAGAGATAAAACGCGCATATGTATTTTATATCAATGTATATTTGATTTCCACGAATTTATGCCGTAGAACTTTTTCCTGTTGCGGTTTTGTAACTTTATCAGAGAAGTATATTATATGTACTTGTATATGTTATACATGTGTAATGTAACGCAGCACTCTCCATATATTATTACGAAACTCAATCTGCGGCACGATACTTATACGTTGTCGTGCGCGATATACTTTTGAGATCAATTTAAATGTGATTGGCGTACAAAGAGAAGCGTACACTTCCGTGTGTGCGACGTTGAAAGCGCGCGTGCACACAACTCTAGAGAGTTTATGTATTATAACGGGGAGAGAGAGATTGATCGTGGAATTGTTTTCAGGATTGACAGAAAAAAAAAAAAAACTTTTTGAGACAGTGCGGTGTTAATACCTTATAGACGAGCCTATGAGGAGATTGTCACTCAGAAAACAACGCCGTGTTCCTCCGTCATTGATCTACGCGCGCTGGAGGTCGCAAATCGACTAACCACGCCGACCGGTCGCCATGTTACTCCGTTCGTGGTGCCGAGGGTACAACGGTGGTGGTTCACGCACGCGCTCTGTATATCATACTTACTGTATGAACTGCACGAGCCGAGGTTCGAATCACACTCGGATGTTATATATATGTATATATATATATCATGTATGTATATATGTATGTACATATATACATATATAGGTATATATATATATATACATTTCAATGACAAAAGGGTCGACACGTGCGTCCCCACCACGCGCTCCGCGTCGGTCGTTGAGACATTTCGCGGTGATGTTGCTACGGAGGACGAACGGGGGCGACTTCCAAGCCAGCGACTTAGAGCACACACGATTTGCCTGAATTCTGAAGATAATTCTCTTGCAGGTAAAATTCGTTAGCGAGATTACTTCCTGAAAATGAGAGAATGAATGAAATATCGTAGTAATCCGCGACGATCATGGTAATGAAGTTTAAAAGATCGCAGCGCGAATCGCGCAAAGGGTCGTCCAATGTATTTTTATACATAGGTGATAGCACTGTGCACACGCATGTATGTAAGGTGTGTAAAATTATACTAACGTTATAATAAACAAAATGGAGATAAGAGATGAGCGCGCGATGTACTTATTTTACTATAATACGATTGCAATCTCTAATAACGCCGGACATTTTTTGTAGTATATCATAATTAGTAACATTGCGTAATATTGCGTAATATGTCGTAAAGAAAATCCCAAAGGTAAAGCGTGAAGTGTTTTTCTTATTAAAAAGAAAAACATTTACATTCACGATATTTCTTCGGAGATAAAGCTCATTTTTGCAGCAACACGATTTGAATTAAGTAAAATATCTTAATTTAGAGAGATGAAAAAAAAAGCAAATTATGAAAGAAAAACAAATTTAAGAACAAGAGATATCGGCATCAAATAATTGCGAATCTCCCGGTATTTATTGCCACTTTGTTCACAACGTTTACATCAGACATATCTCGATGCCACTCATTTATTGGCATAATCAACTAATAAATTCGCTTTTTATCAAATTGACAGACAAGTTTTGAATGCATTCCCGGGAAAAAAGTCCTGCATCTATAGACAAATTCGATATCTAGTTATAAGTAATTATATATATGTATATACTCTATATGTATAAGATACTAAGACGATCTTTCTTACATGCGATTACATTACTGTTTCTTACGTACATAATTATACATAATCAAATATAAAATTTGTTCACATATAAAGGAATTTTTTTTCTAGAGTTCTTATTGGTATAATTAATGATTAACCTTGGACGAGCGGTGTTTTTTTCTTTTTTTCGATTTGCACAGTTTTTACGTGGGTCGAAAATTATTTCTTTTTGTACTTACTCTTTCTCTCTCTCTTGTGTGTGTGTGTGTGTGTGTGTGTAAGCATCTTCCACTGGACTCCTCATCGTTTTTCTATATCATATTCTTTCTCAATACTTGTGATTGCCTCAATCTTTATGCGTTCTTCTCAAGCTATCAGAAAAAAGCAAGATTTCTCAACCCTTTATCCGCGTCTTCTTATCATTTTCATTCAACAATAATCCCAAACGTTGTCAGCAGCTAAAGTACGTAGCTCTTAGTATCTTTGTTACTTTATTAGTTATCATACGCTTCTTCCACTTTTTGTAGTATTCCTGATGCTCACCTTACGATGATACTTACGTAATTGTATTCAAACGGAATCGAGATATTGCAAAAAAGTTGTATCAATAAAATGTGACGCTTAATATTTCCGTTGAAATATTTAGAAGAATGAAAAGTTTATAGTTTTTAAATTAATATCAAGATTGTTTAATTAATAACCAAGATTACCTCAACACACTGCCTATAGATATTACCAAGACTCGTACAGAAATAAATAAATATGCGCTACAATTTAAATGTGACTTCCTACTTCCGCCGCATGTGACTAACTTTAGTTCAGTGACGAGACGACATTGAAAAGTGTCAACTCGAGTTTTCGTACTATAAGTGAAATATTTGCGTGTATATAATGCATAACTAAAAATTTGCAAAGTGATAATCATTTATTTTTGTCGTTATTCCCGCTGCTCAAACCACGAGATATATAATATATTTATAATCGTTCTCAGAAAAAAAGTCAGTTAAAACTAGAAGATAAAAAGAAATAATAATTCTCGCAATTTATCCTAACAGAAACATTTCTTTATTATTTTTTTAAATTTCTTGAATTTCTCTATTTGAACAAAGTAGAACAAGTAGAAGAAATGTAACTCTAATCATTATTTGTGTTTCTATATTATATACAATTTTATGTCATCACTTTATACATTTCTATACACAATACAATTACCTTTCATATTTACGAATAATGTGTAGAAGTTGCTAAAATTTCACCATCAATCTAGTATTTATAAAATATATTATTTATAATAATATATTTTACAGTACCTTGTCGCACACAATTAGGAGAACGATGATAAGGCCATAAAATAAGACATGGACGCTTGCACCATCTTAAAAGTTGACGATTACGTATATTTGTAATATTATAAACGTGCTCAAAATGGAAATACGATCATTCTTACCGAAGCGTAATTAGTCATCGATAGCAAATATATTTTGCCGGCTGTACAAGGCGTAAAACACTTGTGAAGTAACATACTTACCTAACCGCGACGATTTTTGCGGAATTCTGTACCATGGAACATTGTACCTAAATATAACAATTCTTATATATATATTTTTTTTTTTACTCTACAGACAGCAATAAAATTTTCTTTCTTCGACGTTCTTCGTAAAAAAATATCACAACTATCATTTAGTG